>JAVXUP010005123.1:0-22265 GCA_033070095.1 Escallonia herrerae | reverse complement strand
GAAGTCCCAGTTCAGCTCTCCCCCCCAGCTTGCTCTCTAAAGCCAACACCATTTTATGAACGCGGGACCAAAGCCAATAGAGGCATGCATTTGACAACAAGGGAGTGACTAGCTCTATATCAGTGAGCAAGACAGCATCTAGTATAGAAGGACTAGGGGCTTGTTCTTTTACAAACTCACCGTAGACTTTTGGAATTACTTGCTCATAACCAAACTGCCTCAAGATCCAATAAGCAAAGTAGAAAGATGTGTAACACAGTCCTAAGAGATAAACGCAGGGATATTCAGCTGTTTTTAAAAGTGGCCCATGAGCCCTCCACCATTTACAGTACAAACAAATATCTTTGGACTCTTGCACGCAGAAGAAGCGAGTCCAATTGTCTATGCCTGAATGACCTTTGAAGAGTAAATGTCGAGAATGAAAAGCACTGTGGCAATTACCCATTGCGACAGGCTTGGTTATTAGGCACATATGGTCCAGTAACCACATGTATAAAAGTAAAGAACTACCTCTGAAGGGGACGCGAGAATCTTTATGAACATTAGTGATACCAAGAAAAGCTTCAACTACCACTAGAGGGATCAAGGTTTTGCCTCGGGTGAACACTTGAAGCAGAATGTCAGCTACCCTCACATCAGCAATCCCATGGCCAAAAAAGGTGAGATATTTGGCTACTAAGCATATTGCCAGGGTAGACACTCGACCATGGACATATTATTCATCACGACCAGTCGGCTTGATGGAAAAATATTCTATCAAAGGAAAGAGTTGAATACCATCACCTCGAATGAAAGACTGGGCTTGCTCCTTTGAGAACTTCAATAAAGCATTGAGGGACTTGACATAACCATCTTGAACGGCTAGAACAGCAATTGGAAGATTGGCTGGGATATCTACCAGAGCAGAGAACTCTTCAAAAGTAGCTCAGACCGAATGGGAAACGTGATCCTCAACATCCCAGAATTGCAAGCAGCATGGAGAATGTCTTCATGAATCATCATGCTTCTCAAGCACATGACAAATTTCACTTTGAATCACCCGTCTAAGTGGATTAATTCAATCTTGTTAAAGGATTCTGAGAATGCACGGGATTGGAGCTTGAAAGGACGAATTTTGTTCTGGAGGATAAGTATATATATATATATATATATATATATATATATATATATATATATATATATATATATATATATATATATATATATATATATATAGGGAGCTGATCCATTGATAGCGCTAGCAAATGGAGTTAAGTTGCTAGCGCGATCTGACCGTCCATCCTGAAAGATGGACGGTCCAGATCGCGCGTTTTTCCAAAACTGGCACCCGTCCGCCATACTGTCTCGCGGACGGGTTTTACCTTTTTGCCCTCCTCCCATGTCCGCGAGACAGTCTCGCGGACGCCTTTCTGTTCCTGACATGTGTCAGGAAAAAGGCGTCCGCCATACTGTATGGCAGACGATCTCTAGGCTGACACATGTCAGGGCCTGTCCTCTCGGTCGCCTATAAAGTCTCGGGCGTGAGCCCCGAGAACTGTCCCCTTGGTATCTGTATGGCGTCAACAGTGTCCCCTTGGTATCTGTAGCGGACGGCGTCCCTTCGTCAACTCTCTCCTGCTATAAATATTTAATCAGATCGGGGTATATATATTATTGTAGCGAACGGCGTCCCCTCTCTCGAACATCTAACCTAAAGCCGCTACCCCATCTACGGCGACTCACATCTCCGGTCACCCACATCTCCGCCGACACCACCGTCCTCCCCTCAACGACGATCTCGATGGCTTCTGGATCGGAGACCACCTACGCCTACGATTATATTGGCAACTTGCACCTGGTAGGCAAACACTTTTTCAAAGTCATGATGCCGGGATTTGAGCATGAACTTGTAGGCTATCCCTCTTTCTCTTTCTCTTTCTCTGTATTTTCGTGTGTTAAAAGTTTGATCTTTTGTTTTTCTTAACCAAAACTAACCTATTTTTTGTATTTTGTGTTTGGTAGGACATACCGGAAGCATTTACCAATCAATTTACAACAATTCATGATAGTGCAAGATTATATAGCCGCAAGGGGGCATGGCAGGTTGAAATCAAGCTGAAGCCCGGCCGATCCCAAAAAAAGGAATTCGCAGAGGGTTGGAACGTCTTCGTGCGCCAGCATGGCCTCGAACTCGGGGACTTTGTAGTGTTCGAACACCTTGGGTGGTGGGATTTTCAAGTTGTAATCTTTGAACGGAGCGCTTGTGAAAAGCTTTCGTACCCCATTTGTGAACCATAGTTTATTATAATAAAAATATTTATGTTCTTGTTTATTATGTTTTCAAATTTTTTCTTGGTTAATTGTGCCTTTTTTTGTTGCCTCGATATATTGAGATCGTTGATTATGAATCGTACATTATTTTTTGGAAAAATTGAGATTGTTGATTCCGTCGCTAAAACAAGTCTTCGGGCGTCAGTTTATTAAAATAGCATTAACGTACTATGTCGCTAAAACAAGTCTTCGGGCCAATTTATTTCAATTTATTAAAACTGCATTACGGGCGCCAATTTATTCCAATTTATTACATTACGCCACATTGTATAGCTCTATATATATAGCGGATATAAGGCCCTCCGCTTAGGCCGGGTTCGGGAAGGTCGGGGAACTAAATGTCTGGTCCGTGCCAACCATTTTCTGCGGTAAGTATATCCGCGATACTATATAGCGGACAGTTTGGACTAAGTGTAGAAAAAACTAAGTGTTGGAGAGGTGGAAGTAAGTGTAGAAGAAAAAACTAAGTGTAAACTAAGTGTTGGAGAGGTGGAACAAAGTGTAGAAGAAAAAACTATATCCGCGATACTATATAGCGGACAGTTTGGACTAAGTGTAGAAAAAACTAAGTGTTGGAGAGGTGGAACTAAGTGTAGAAGAAAAAACTAAGTGTAGAAAAAACTATGTGTTGGAGAGGTGGAACAAAGTGTAGAAGAAAAAACTAAGTAATGGTATTCTGTGGGGCCGTCCGCTACATAGTATAGCGGACGTAGAGAAGACAACCACAAAAATTCTGCGGGGCCGTCCGCTACATAGTATAGCGGACGTAGAGAAGACAACCACAAAAATTCTGCGGGGCCGTCCGCTACATAGTATAGCGGACGTAGAGACAACTACCAAAACAACCAAAAGTCTAGCGTCCGCGATACTATATAGCGGACAAGGAACAGACCCGCGATACTATATAGCGGACGGCAAATATATATTGTCCGACAGCAAATATATATATTCAAACCCAAAAGATTCACCCCTATAACTTCTACACTCTTCTTCTCCGTTCTTCCTACTCACAAATATTCCCAGCGGCGTTGGCAAGCAGATCTGCGCAATTTCTTCATAAGAGCAGCTTTAATACCCCCTAATAGATCACGTAAGTTCACAAAATCAATCCTTTACATGTTTCTAATCTATAGTTGTGATCAATATTGCGTTTTATGCGTGGTTTTGATTATGCATTGAGCATGTGCTAGCGGTGATGAGGATTTATATATGTATGTATTTGTTCATGTGCTAGCGTTTGTAAAATCCGATTCCATAGTTTCAGTTGCAAAAAATGGAATTTATCCCTGGACCAGAAGATCCATCCGTGTTATACGACCAAGCCAACCATATCAGTACGCTCATATGGGATGGTGGAGTAAGATACATTATTTATCAACTTTCTTATTATTACGAACGTTGTTTTACCGTTCATTTTGCTCAAATTGTATTTATTAATAATTCGTAGGAAAGAGAACTTCTCACCACCGTAGAAGTATCTCGCGAGTTCACGAGATGGACCTTGAACAATTCCCAGAAAAGAATACTGCGTGGAATTGGGTTTGGGATTTTCACGCATGGGCAGATCTTTCAACAGCTTGACCGGGCCTTGATAGGTGCCCTTGTTGAGAGGTGGAGAAGTGAAACGAATACGTTTCACTTCCCGATCGGAGAGATGACGATTACCCTAGAAGATGTAGGGTTCATCTTGGGGTTGCCGGTGACGGGGCGGCCGGTAATTGCTCCTCCGTCAGACGCAACGAATAAGAGAACAGCGCGAGACTTCTTCACTTCGATACCCCAGGATCAATTTAGCACTGGTGGTATAAAGTTGAAGTGGTTGGTAGATACCTACGGGGTTTTGCCGGAAAACTATACGGGCCGTGAGCTTGTGGTGTACACAAAGGCCTTCCTCTTGTGGGTGATGGGAGCAATTTTATTCCCAACGACGTCGAAGAACACGGTCAGCGTGAAATATTTACCGTTGTTGGGTAACCTGTCGGAGGTTGGGGATTATGCCTGGGGTGCAGCGGTTCTTTCGTATCTGTACCGAGCATTGCACAAGGCAACGAGGCCCAACTCCAAAGCCATATGTGCATGTCTCTCGCTATTGCAGGTATATCATATAAATCATGTCTTCGTTATTGTGTTTTATTTTTGTTGAATCGACGATATAAATATAATTTTTTGATGTTCTCAGGTGTGGTCTTACGAACACCTTGCTCCCGGTGCACCAACGCGTAGGGATGGAACCGACAAAGTCTGGCCTCGGTTGTGTGCTTGGGAGTACAGCCGGAGGGCTAGCCACTACAAGAGGAGAGTCGATCCCCATCACAACATTACGTACTATCGAGGGGAGTTCGACCGTCTATCTCCGGGCCAAATGCGTTGGGCACCGTACATACGTTTGGCGCGACGGGTGGGAGAGTCGTTCGTCTTCACGCTCTCCGGGTTGCAGCGCACACCCCTGATCCATTTCGAGCTCGCAGAGTGGCAGCTGCCCGACCGAGCAATGCGCCATTTTGAGTTGGAGCAGGGTTTGCCAGTCGATGCCCCGGATATGAGGGTTAACAGGAACCCACCGGATGTCGGAGTGTTTGGCACCGCCAATGCGTACGAATTGTGCGCGGCCGAAATAGAGCTTTGGACTTCTTGGCAGGACACACTGGCGGCCATCGTCTCGGAGCCAGACCCCGTTATCAGCATCGATCAGTACGATGAGTGGTACTACCGCATCACGCGGAGGAGAGTAGCCCCTGTAAACTTTGAACGTGGGGAGAGGTATGCGCCTAGGGGTCAGATCGATGAGCGTATGGCATACAATCTCGTAAGTTGCCCAACAAGTCTGACTTGAACCAAATTAGTTGAATATAAATGTCTGATTGAAGTTACTTAATTTTTTATCTCTTTGGATGTAGGTTAATGCCTCGCTTGCATTCTTCCAGAAGTTGAGTGAGCGGAGGGATCTGGTGAGCGCAATGGGCGAGGATCTTTGCCAACAGGCTGCGACATTGGCTTTAGGCTGCGGGAATTTTTTGCGCCAAGCATCGGGCCAGTCTTCGGGAGTAAGCCCGGGAATGGGTTATACGGGCGTCAGCCAGGGATACGGTGATCCCTCTGGACAGGCTTCAGGGGTGAGTCAGGGAGTTGTTGGTACCTCTGAAGCGGGGATGGGACAGGCTCAAGCGTCGTGGGGCGATTACAGCGGCCCCTCCTTCAATTTGTTCCCGGAACCCCTCTCTCAAGTCACGCAAGACTTTCCTTTCGGAAACTACGGTTTCTCCGAGGCACTGCCCATTGTCCCGTGGGCGGGACCAGTTGGCGGCCCCGAAGGGGAATATCAGCCGGCCGAAGAAGGAATTGGAGGCCAATATCCCCCGATCGACCCCCGAGGGCAATATCCGAAAGGGCATCCAGCCAGGCCCCTAAAGCCGCATAAATGCGATCTAATCCGAGCCCGTTATTTTAGCGGCCCCCCAAGACGGAGCGTCGTATGACGTGGATCACCCCGAGGGCTTGGATTACAATGCCTCTTGGACAGAGATCGCCTCGCTGGCGCCGGGATCTTGGTTAGACAGCGGTGTCATCTCGCACTACGTGCAAATTCTGAGGCGAAGGTGTCGGGAGCATCCAGACATCGGTCTGCGCGTGTTTATCTTGGATGCTTTTTTCCATCAGCTCCTAGTACAAGAGTGGCACGACTGGGGCAATGCAAGGAAGGGGAGAGGCATGGCCCAGTGGAAACCGTCCCCTAACCTACAAGCATATCTTGCTAGGGATAGTCCAGTGAGCGCAAGTGTTGCCGACGTGTTTCTAATCCCCTTTTTAGGGAATGCCCACTGGTACTTGGTTTGCTACGAACCATTACAGAGCACGGTTTCAGTCGTCGACAGTCTCTACGACGATACCGACGTGATGCCTGTGATTGATATGTACCGAGGCATAGGCCAGTTGGATGCCATGGTAAGATCCTGTTTCCTTCTTGTTGTAACTTGCATATTATAAAACTGATTAATCTTATTTTGCTAGCTATGTTTAATGCTTATTATGGTTCTCGCAGAATCTTTTTGCTGCCCTGGTCAATGGTAGGCGTCGGGAGAAGGTATCGCGCAGGCCGGTCCTCATTTTCCGATTGAAGAGGAGTAGGCCCAAGCAACATAATTCCTCGGACTGCGGCGTCTTCCTCTGCATGTACATGGATTACATTTGCCGGTCTGAGAGCCTCAAGAAGACTGTCTGGAGCGAAGAATGCATACAAGACTTTAGGTATAGGATTGCTTGGCAAATTATGAATGGCCGGCCTAGAGCTATTAGGTTTATTGTAAATCCGTGTAAGGAACATCATTCCTGCGAGAGATGATGTTCCCCAATTCACATTGTAACGTTACAACACTTTTTTAACCCAAAAAATTTATTGAATGCGATTGATTTTATTGACCAATATGATTTAACGGTGGGAAACCAAGTGTTGGATATCTGTCTATCTGCAGGGCAAGTGTTCAAAAAATAACAAAGTGTTCGATAATATGTGTATCTGCGGGGCCGTCCGCTACATAGTATAGCGGACGCAGAGAAGTGAACCAAAACCAAAAAAAAACTAAGTGTTGTAGGGGGGGTATTCTGCGGGGCCGTCCGCTACATAGTATAGCGGACGCAGAGAAGTGAACCAAAACCAAAAAAAAACTAAGTGTTGTAGGGGGGTATTCTGCGGGGCCGTCCGCTACATAGTATAGCGGACGCAGAGAAGTGAACCAAAACCAAAAACAAAACTAAGTGTTGTAGGGGGGTAGGGGGGGTATTCTGCGGGGCCGTCCGCTACATAGTATAGCGGACGCAGAGAAGTGAACCAAAACCAAAAAAAAACTAAGTGTTGTAGGGGGGGTATTCTGCGGGGCCGTCCGCTACATAGTATAGCGGACGCAGAGAAGTGAACCCAAACCAAAAAAAAACTAAGTGTTGTAGGGGGGGTATTCTTTAATACCTTAGGTTTCTAATGTTGTGCTGCGCAGTGTAGCGGACAGTGTAAGAAATCACGTATAAAAAAATGATTGTAAAGGTTATTACAAACGAGTCATTACTAAAATATTATTACAAAATGTCCGACACTTTTGATGGCTCATAAAAGATTATTACAAAATATTCAGTACACTAAAGTTCCACTGCAGCTTGTTCGTCCTCATCCTCGGCATCATCTTCTTCCCCGTCTTGCAAAGGCACTGGACTTATCCCCAGTGCCTTGTAATGGTTCCGCTTGTCGTGGTCTGTCATTTTGTTGCACAATGCACACCTTCTTAGCTTTTTTGGTTGAGTTGCCGTCTCAATAGAGCTTTTCATCCGCGTAGATCTCTTGCGGCCTTTCGTTTGCGATATAATTGGATCCGAAGGCCGGATATCATTGTCGTCTCCCTCCCCCGGCTCGTCATCTTCTGATCCCGTCGTAGGCTCGGTGTCAACCGCATTGCTGACTGAAGCTGCTTCCAACTGGTCGACGATGGGCTCTTGCTGCTGAGCTACCTCGAGGAGATGTTTATATCCGACCATTGTAGCAGCACCCTTTACGGACAAACGGGTGAACATCGTCACCAGATGATTATACCGCAACGTCTCTGATTCTTCAAAGTCAGTATACGGGTGCTCCGGAAAGGAAATGGTACCGTGCAACCTGTTTGCACCTTTCGTCCACCGTGGCAGGACGTATTTATCGGGGATTGTCCTGATATTCTTCTGTGTGAAAAACCGCAGAATGTGTCTACACAGGATGCCATGGAACTCAAACTTCTTGCAAACACATGTCACCGAGTCCGTCAATGTGTCGTGGCTCACCGTATAAATTCTGCGCAGCTTCTCAGGGACGAGGTCATTCACGAGCGAATAAACCTTGTACTCACGCGACGACTTTTCTGCCACCTTGTATATACTGTATCGGCCCGATTTTTGCAGCTCTACTTGGTATAGCAGGAAGATCTCCTTCGTATAGACTTTGGCACCGTTCAGCTCCAGCGGGGTCTCAAGCAACCTTCTCCTTTGCTTGTACGTGGTTGCAAAGTCTGCAGCCCTTTCTTTCACGAACAACGACGCAACCGCTTTTTGTGCGGATGTGACGAAACTCTTCAAATTGGTAGCTGTACCCACATAACTATCGAACGTGGCATTCATAGATTCACTCCTGCCCGTCGTTTTCATGCCCGCAGAAAAATGACTTCTCGTGTAAACGCCAATCCATTGCTCTTTGAGCCCGTACAAGTGCTGGAGCCACTCGTTGTCTTGCAATGAGTAATCCCGAACAAGCTTTTCCCACCTCTCCTCGAATTCCTCAATCGTTAATGACTTGAGGACGCATTTGTCAAAATCCTGTTTAAAGTCTGGATACTTTGCGTACATGTGATGCAGACGTTCAGGGTATTTGTTGCTTATGTGCCAAGTGCACAAGTTGTGTCGAGTATCTGGGAAGACGGTAGCAATAGCCTTCTTCATTGCCAAATCTTGATCGGTGATGATAACAGTCGGTGCTTTGAAGTTCATTGCTTCCAGCCACACCCTAAACAACCATTCAAAAGAACTCTCGCTCTCGTCCCTTAACAAGGCGAACCCGAACAGGATGGAGTGATAATGATGATTGACGCCCGTGAAAGGAGCGAACGGCATCGAGTACTTGTTGGTACGGTATGTGGTGTCGAAAGTCACGACATCCCCAAAATGCTTATAAGCTAGCCTCGAACGACCGTCGACCCAAAAAATTGTGCTAACTCGATGCTCGTCGTCAAGTTTATAGTCGAAGGTAAACTGCGGGTCCTCCATCTGCATCCGTTTCAATAGGCTCATTGTCGCTTGCGCATCATTGAGGTCATACGCGGCTCGTCTATGGGTTCGGACCGCGTTACGAACGTCTGTCGTGTTAAAGTTTAAATTTTGAATTCCCCCAGCCTGTTCAGCAAGAACATTAATCATGTCGGTAGGTCCTAGCCGCGCATCGCTCATTGTGTGAATTAGGCTCCTCGCGACCTTACCCATCTTCTTGTGTTGATGCATCTGACTCACCTTAGAAGGGGTTACTAACGGGTGATTGTGTGCCAGTTCCAGGCTGGTAATAAGCCAATGATCTTGTTTGGCTTTATAGCTTACGAACATCTTGACCTGGCAATTCGTGCGCGCAAAGCAATCCCGTCTTCTCCGCGCATACCCTATTTCGTCATCATCACTGTCATCGTTGCCTACGCGTGTCTCATTTTGCTGTGGGTTTCTGCCCCTATGACACTCGTATAAGCGAGAGCATATCTTTTTTGTTACGTTGCTTGTTCTTGTAGTCTTTATTCTAATGCCAAAACCAACCCTCAATGAATAAGCTCGAAAACATTCTCCAGCTTCTTCCAACGTTTGAAAGGTTCGTCCTAGATACGGATCACTAGCATCTACGGGGGTGCTGGAGCTCGACACGAAATCAGACATTGTGAAAAAGACCTATGTAGAAATAGAATACGCTTATTATCTCAAAATTATCTTGACGATTAGACCGATTTAGGATACCATATACATAATCTCAAAAGTGTCTCCTATTTTGCTAATTATATATTTACTGAACATAACAAATTAAAATTACTAAGATAAACGGTAGCAAGATCACAAACTTTACCTTGCTTGAGTGATGCTTGAACCAAGTGTGTTACTCCAAGAAAAGCTTGAAGGGTGCTGAAAATGGAAGCAAGTGAATCTGAAAGCCCGCAAAAATTTTGCTGAAAGAACCGAGAATTAGGGAGACTTTCTACGCGACCAAGGGGACAGTTCTCGGGGCTCACGCCCGAGACTTTATAGGCGACCGAGAGGACAGGCCCTGACATGTGTCAGCCTAGAGATCGTCCGCCATACAGTATGGCGGACGCCTTTTTCCTGACACATGTCAGGAACAGAAAGGCGTCCGCGAGACTGTCTCGCGGACATGGGAGGAGGGCAAAAAGGTAAAACTCCCGTCCGCGAGACAGGTAGTTAACCCGCTACCGCAAATTGGTAGGCACAAAGTTCAATGACCTGCTTACCGGAGTAGTTTCTGACCCATGCGTATGATAAGGCAGCCTACCATGGATGGGAATTGAAAATTTGAAAGGAAACATTCTGGTTTGATAAACAAAGAATGAGGAAGGAGAGGCTACAGTCCGTGTTAAGCAAACGACAGCGTTTCTGTGTGCACCACAGGCAGCGCGCATGTGGTGACGCACATATTTGATTTGCCGATATATATATATAATTGTATAAAGTTTGGAGTTTAAAATTTTAAAATTTCATAAAATTTTATGAATAAACCCATCTGGTTTCCGACTAACTGACCGATTTTCTTATTTGATTTACACATTTGATGGTCTATGTTTCTGATCAAACACTCGGTTCTCTAAGAAAGTTTAATTTTCTTCTGACCAACTGCCTGATTTTGTCTTGGAATTTGAGTTTGTCTCTGACCAACCGTCCGGTTTGGCTTCAAAATTAGATTTAGGCTCTGACTAACGAGCCAGTTTTCCTCGAGAATAATTTTGATCACTGACTAACTGGCCGGTTAGTCAGTCTTCGTCAAAGTTTTGAAGGGTTTGCCTATTTTCAGTCCAAACCCTGCCTGTCAATTCTCAAGAATTTCTCGAACTCCAGTTTCCATCCATTCTCATCATGTTTTCTTTTTGTGCATGTCCGTAAGCATATACTTGTAATATATATTAACATAAGAAACTAACTAGTAGTCATTAACTAAAAACACGGAAAAGTATATGTTTAGATGCATCTAATGAAATGTTCAGTCCCTAAAGGACTCTAACGAAAGTTCTAATAGCTAGGTCTAACTCTAGAGTTAAGAACTAACAGCAACAGTTGCCTTCAGGGCTTCTTCCGGGTTCTTGTAGGGCTTGGTGCTTGCTCATGGCTAGACTTCGAGTCCTCCTGGGTTTCCTCCTCGATTTCTTCAATGGGTTCGTCCTTAGCCTCACTTTAACTTCCTCCACCTCTGTTTCCTCCTCATCACCCCATGGATAATCCTCTTCCTTAGTAGCTCGGCCTGACTTTACATTGGCCTCTTTGACGGAGTGGATGGCACCTTCCTTTTAGACAATAGTGGTCTAGGCTTTAGAGGCTCCCTAGTCCAAGGCCAGTTCACTGATATACTCTTTATATGCTTGCCCTCGGGAATGATTGGGGTCACCCTAAGGGTACTAGTGGCAGCCAAAATAAGGGCTAGGGCCTCCACAGAGCTCAGCCGACCACTCAATCCACCTCCTGAAGGCAGCACTGAGGGAGTGAGAATAGGCATATTTGTAACCCCTCTGAAGTCCCGTACCCAAAGAGCATGTCCCCGTAGCTGCACAACATACATTCAAGCTCTATATTACCCTATAAGCATCTCAGAGAAGGGAGTAGGGGACCTACATAAGGAAAAACACTAAGTTAAGGTCTTGCTTGCATAACAGGAATACACAAAGCAAAGTCAAGGCTAAGGATTACCATCTGGATTCAGGCCAATTCCTTGAGTCCGAAGACTTACGAGACTTTCTTTGATCGCGGGATGGGCTCATGCTTAGCTTTTTCCATTCAGGTAGATCGACACTGCCAATTGATTATCCCGAGCTGCCCTTTCCCACTGGATCTTCTTCAGAATTTTTGAATTCAGAGACGGCGCCAAATCTTCTTGCATGAATGCCTCATATGTCTGAGGATTGTTCGGCCACCGCAAGGACCACAGTAGGACCCTTTTAAGCAAAGTCTACCTCAACCCCTTAACTAGCGCCATCGTGTAGTACATCTCCTCGGGAGGAGCCATCGGTGTCCTGAAACCCAACCTTCCAGATGATGATGAGTAAGTACCGTATCTCTCAGGTAGAACTCCTCTTGCGAGGGTCCCACTAATAGCATTTGGCACCGAGTACGGTCCACCTCCTCAGCATATTCTTCCACCTTAAAGGAAAAACAAATGTGATAAGTTGATAAGTATGTCTTAGAAAGAATAACACATGAACATGAGGCGTTAATTCGGCAGAGATATCAACATCTGTTTGCATGATAAGGTGTGTCCCTATTTCGAGGACGAAATTTATTTAAGGGGGGAGGACGTAATACCCTAAAAATGCCTTAAAGTAATCTAACCGTCAATTAGATAAATTAAGGGTGTTATTTTTATTAGTAGCACTATTTTATTGATAATTAAGTAGTAGGAATTTAAATAAGGGGTTAGTTGGGCCTTGGAGCCAAAATGTAATTTAACAAAAATGGTGGGGTCGAAAATGCAATTATGAAAAGTTGGGGGTGGAATTTAAAGACATTGTGGGCACCGCCTACTTAGAAAGGAGGTGACTAAGTACATAAAAATATTTGAAAAAAATTAAACTTTGAATAATTAAAGGAAAAAGAAAAGAAAAATAAAAGAGAGAAACAGAGTACTCGACAGGTTCCTAAGTGGCTTTCTCTATCGCTTGATTTCTCCAGATGACTTTGACCACCAGTATTATTTTCACAGGTATTACCTTGGAATGTAATACCTGCTATTTTTTATCAGCCACTTCTATTGGTACCTCCCAGTATGAGGGATTATCTCGAATTTTCACTGGTTCCAACTGGATCATATGCGTAGGGCCAGGAACATACTTCCTGAGCATTGAAACGTGAAACACGTTATGCAATTGGCTCAATTCTGGTGGTAGATCGAGCCTATACGCCACCTTCTCAACCTTAGACAAAATTTTGAATGGTCCGATGAACCTCGAATTTAACTTTCCCGTCTTCCCGAATCACATGATTCCCTGTCATGGTGATACTTTTAAAAACAATAGGTCGCCTACTTTAAACTCTAACATTCTACGCCTCTTATCTGCATAGCTTTTCTGCCGACTTTGTGCAATACAAATTCTCTCTCGAACCAGCTTCACCTTGTCTTCTGTTTTCTTGTACAGTTCCGTATGTGACAGTCTTCGTTCCCCCACTACATCCCAACAAGTAGGCGTGTGACATCTTTGGCCATACAACGCTTCATAAGGAGCCATTTCAATACTCGCTTGATAACTAATATTGTAAGAGAATTCGATTAAAGGCAACTACTCATCCCATGCTCTGCCAAAATCAATAATGCACACCCTCAACATATCCTCCAGTATTAAATGGTACATTCAGACTGGCCATCCGTCTGAGGGTGAAAGGCCGTACTCATGGTTAACTTCGTTTCCATTTCTTCTTGAAAGCTTTTCCAAAATCTCGAGGTGAACCTTGCATCTCTGTCGGACACAATGGTTATTGGCACCCCATAACGACTAATCACTTCCTTGATATAAATTTGGCAAGTTGTTCAATAGAATACCCTTCTCGAATAGGAATAAATCGAGCTGTCTTAGTCAACCTATCCACTACCACCCAGGTAGACGTATTTACTAGTTGTTCGTGATAATCCTAACACAAAATTCATTGTAGTGTGTTCTCATTTTTCACTCAGGTACAGGGAGTGGTTGCAACTGTCCGGTGATCTTCTTATGCTCCACTTTCACCTATTGGCAAGTCAAACACCATAATACGAACCCTGATATATCCCTTTTCATGATAGGCCATCAAAAATTTTGTCGTAGATCACGATACATTTTTGTTTCTCCAGGGTGGATCGAGTATTTAGAGTTATGAGCGTCTGTCATAATCTCTTTCTTCAATTCGCCGCTAGGCGGCACATATACCCAACCCTCATATTTGTAAATGCCCTTCTTATCACAGCCAAATTTCTATTTCTTACTTCTCTCAAAACCTTGTTGGATTTCCTATATCCCTTCATCTTGACCTTGTGCTTCCTTAATCCGATCAAAAAGCGTCGCTCTAACTTCTAAATGAAATAATTACTACCTCCTTTTTCTCTAACTCAAACTTCAATTTTGAGTTTGTCCAAATTTTCAATGATAGCCTTTTATGTGATAATCATCGCAGTTAAGTTCCCCCTTCGCTTTCCTGCTTAACACATTAGCCACCGCTTTAGCTTTTCCCGGGTGATATTTTATAGTACAATCATAGTCCTTAACGAGTTGAAGGCATCTCCTTTGTCTCATATTAAGTTCCTTCTCGGTAAAGATATACTTCAAACTCTTATGGTCGGTGTATATCTCACATGTAACCCTATACAAGTAATGTCTCCATACTTTTTAAAGCAAACACCACTGCTGCCAACTTCAAATCATGTGTCAGGTAGTTCCTCTCATGGTTTCTCAATTGTCTGGAGGCATACGCAATTACTTTGCCACATTGCATGAGTACACAACTTAATCCTTCCCGAGATGCATCACAATAAATGACAAATCTTTCTAATCCTGACGGCAATGTAAGCATAGGCGCCATCACCAACCTTCTTTTCAGCTCTTGAAAACTGTTTTCACACTTCTCCGTCCAGTTATTTCACATTCTTTTTTGTTAGATTCGTCAATGGGAACGCTATTTAAGAGAAGTCCTTGATAAATCTCCGATAGTATCCAGCTAAGCCGACAAAACTCCAAATGTCAAACACCGAAGTCGGACGTTCCCAATTTGAAACCGTTTCCACCTTCCTTCGATCTACCAATATACCCTCACTTAACACTATATGTCCTAAAAACTGTACTTTCTCCGGCCAGAACTCACACTTTTTGAGTTTGGCATACAACTTATGTTCTCGGAGAATTTGTAATATTTGCTTCAAATGTCAGCCATGCTCTTCCTTACTTTTGGAATATCTAGTTCTAAAAGTAGTTTTTGCTACGTCATTCTCCTTTATTTTCAATTGGTGGTATCCAAACCTAAGATCAATCTTCGAAAAAAAAGTATATCATCAGTGATCATCTTGATGAATATAATAAGGTAATATTAGACTTACAAAATATTGATATCAAGATAGGACATGAGGATAAAGCTTTACTGTTTGCATCCTTTAATTGATAAAAAAAATGTCGTCTATGCGAGGTAAAGGATATTTATTCCTAATAGTTACCTTATTTAACTCGCGATAGTCAATAGAGAGCCTCATCGTTCCGTCTTTCTTCCTTAGAAACAACACCGAGGCTCCCCAAGGTGACACACTAAGACGAATGAAACCCAAGTTTAACAATTCTTCCAATTGTGTCTTCAACTCAACCATCTTCGATGGTGCCAACCTATAAGGGGCTTTCTATATAGGACCAGTTCAAGGAACCAGATTGATACTAAACTCATATTCCCAGTCCGGCGGTAAGCCTGGAAGGTTTGCTAGGAAAACATCCAAAAATTCATTACTATTGAAATCTGGTCCAACTGCGGTTCACCTGCCCAGGTATCATATACATGTGCTAGATAACCACAACATTCCTTCTATATACAACGACGAGCTTCTATTGCCAACATCAAATAAAGAGGTCAGACTGACAGATCTCTTTGTATAACTACTTTAGATTTTCTGGCGTCGACAATTGTATTATCTTACGCCGACAATCCACATTAACGTCATACACCACTAATATATTGTGCGGCATCTCCATTTGTTTTATTGAAGTAGTTTGTAATAAGATTCTCAAAGATGTTGTATTCTATTATTTCTGTTTATTTTTTTCAGAAAGCCTTATACATGAATATAATTTTGCATGCACATTATTCAAGTTAGAATTTTCTTAGTATAAGTTATTAAAATGCCAATAGGGCTCAATGGAATCCTTACACTCTTTATTGTATGGTGCAATTATATTGTTCTAAATCATTATGTGGATGATTTATTATATTGTCGAATATGTGATATGAAATTTATTGCGAAAAATTCATGAAAAATATTTTCTCAACTCACATACATAGGAGATGATAACGAGCTTAGCAAATTTTCGATTTCATGATGTGAGGAAGGATAAAACTTTTCATTTGAAAATTTTGAAATAAATAAAAAGATGTATAATTAATGTCTTTTGCTTTGCGCAAACTAATGTAGTGAATAAATGGCCACCAAGAATGTCATAGCTAATCTCGTTAAGCGTGAGAAAGTTAACGGAGATAATTATGACTTTGGTACAAAAAGATGAAATTCATTTTGAACGAATAACAGCTCAAGGAGCACTTGACCAAATTGATGCTCGTGCCCACTGAGGGTCAGTCCCTAAGAGACCACACTGCCTACCAGAAATGGTATAAAAAAAATCATAGTGCGCACTACACCTTGTTGAGCAGTTTGCAAAATTATCTATAATTGGGAAGCTTGATGAAGTCCTCACTTGCAAAGCCTTACGGGATCAGCTCAAATTCTCTTTTGGTGGAACCTCAACTACGCAGTTTTGTAATCTTGTGATGAAGTTTGAGGAATACAGATAAGATCCTAAACATACCATGAATGAACATCTAAAGGTGATGTCAAACATGATTAGTAAGTAAGGGATGCTAACTATGTGCTCACAGATAAGCAGCAAGCCACGGTCGTCATAAGGCCCCTTCATGCCTCGTGAACTATAGTGAAAACATCAAAAACTTTTCCAATGTTTCACAGCATGTCATCCTTGAGACTGAGACTCGAGAAACTGACAAGACCCTTACTTATGTCGCCCAAGGAGAATTGCGCAATGCAAATTGCAAGTGCAGAAGACAAAGTAAGAAAGGCAAGAAAGGTACGCATTTGCCCCAAAGGAAGTGAAAATAAAGAAACGCAAGAAAAGAAAATGTAGTGGAAAAAAAGATTCATCTAAAATCAAATGTTACACCTGTCAACAGCAAGAACACTTTGCTCATGATTGCGTCGAGTCGAAGAGGATACCTTCTGAGTCTCTCTCACACTCTCCCTCTCAGTTGTATGTTTCCTTGCATGTGATGGTTGTTGATTCCTTGCATGTGTTGTTTGTGAATATATGTGCAAGAAAATATGTAGCACATCATCAAGAGAGATTCGTAAATTACCATCGGATTCCAATGGGAAGCAAACATATTTTCATAGAAAATAACAACTCCGAAGAGGTGCCAAGGGTTAGCTCATATTAGCTCAAGTTGCACACTCAGAGCACGTTGCTTCTTAAGGATATGCAATACGCTCTCGCTATTCGGCTCAATCTACTTCCAGTTACTGCTTTCTTATATAATATTTTTCCTTTAATTTTAAGAAAAATAAATTGGACATAATTTTGAATGATATTTTGTTATGACATGTTTTTTGCATGGCCAGTTTATTTCAATTGGATTTAATTAATTTTTAGCCATCTTATTCTTATGTTGTAAATGGCAATAATGTGAATAATTCCACCACCTGACATGAAAGCCTTGGCCACATAAGCTAAGATAGAATGGTTAGTTTGGCTAGAGAAGACCTTTTGGGCTCACTTGCAAAAGTCAATCTACAAACATTTAATGCTTGTTCGATCGCTAAACCATACAAAAAGCCTTTTGGAAACGCTGTGAGAGCAACTCAACCACTTGAGTTAGTTCACTCTGACATATATAAACCTATGAACGTAAAGGCACGTCATGACGCTTCTTATTTCCTTACACTGATAGACGATTATATGCGATATAATTATGCGAAATAGATATCTCACTGTAATGAAATTTTGGATTCTTTGAAACACTTTGTAGCAAAGGTTGAGAATCAAAATGAGAAAAGTTTAAAAACTTCTCGCCAAAGTCTTCAACAAATATCGCTAGTTGTAAAGTCGAAGCGGGTGACCGAAAACCTCAAAAAAACAATTTCAGAACTGTGAAAGCCGATAATGACAATCACCTTATCACTTATTTGGGCTTCAAGAGCAGCATTTTTTTGGGTTAAGAAGATAAAAAAAACCCATGAACATGGATGTAGTAATAACAAAATTATATACATCTTTATGCAGCAAAGCAAACAAGTTAGGCAAAACCGATAGAAGACACTAGATTTTGACACACATACATAAAAGAATGACAACTCCTTCCGGTAAGCATCAAAATACGATATTAGCAATTAAGTAAATAACATAACACTGAAATTAAAGCCAACGAGCTAGCCTCGAACAAACTAGATTGACAGCAGCATTAATATTTTTTTTTTGTTTTGTTTATTGTAACTTTTTATAGGGAATTAGATGATGACAAACAAAGATAATGCTGCCACCTATCAATCCAATCCAAACAGAAGCAGGCCAGCATTCAACACTTGCCATCTGGCCACCCTAGTAGTAGGACACGTGTCCAACAGTACCCAACCCAAGGACGCCTCCCAAGGCTACCAAGCCCACGCGCCACTGCGAGTGACACCTCCACTGGCAGTAGATCTACAAGCCTTCACCACCGCCGCCTTACCACCACGCCTTGTCTACCACCTCAAACAATGTCGAAAATTCTCACTACCAGTAGCCTACCACCTTGACATCAACCACCGCCAACCACTGGAATCACCTCCAACAACAACACTAGATCTGCCGAAACCCAACCCTCCCAACACCCCCGCCAACTAAAAACCAGCACAGCCACCGTCAGCGCAGCAACACCCTCCACCAGACACCAATTGCAACCTACGGCAGACCACCATACTCTGTCCATCCGCCCTGCCAACAGTAATCTAACACCACCACCATAGCCACAACATCACCCACGAACACCAAAGTGAAACGCAACCAACCTTTCTAGATCAAGGGGCAAGGGGATCAACTAGGGTCTAGGAGGGAGAAAACAACCCTAGAAGTAAGGATTTGAAACGAGACACACCAAAACCTTCTCCAACCCACGGGACCACCAAAGCCACCACCCCGAGGAAAGGACCAACCTACTTCCTCAAACTACCCACAACCCGGTCGCTAAGCACCCAATAACCAAGGACAACCTTGCCCCTCAAAACCGCATACCCACACTCCAACGCCCATCACAAAAGTCAACCCACATCCGCCACTAATAGATCCACCGAGAACTGCAAGCCACTGAAATTTAGCCCCAACAACTCAATTGAGAGCAACCCTAAAACTGTACACACAAACACCAAAAACCTACACGCTAATGCACCAACAAGACGGGGGAAGCCGGCGGCGGTGGTGACACAGGAGGAGCTTATGAGATTCTAAGAGAATTGGGGGAGAATTTTAGAGAGAGAAGTACTTGTCATAAAAATTGTACATACACAATCTAGGTCGAGGTACCTAAGATCTTCCCAAAAGAACGCGCAACGGTTTTGCATTCTCGCTTACCCGAGTCCCTTTGCGTGGTACATTCAGCTGTGCATTTTTATCCAAATCAAAACAAAAATAGATCTAAAGAACGTGAGAGAGGACATAATTGAGCTCATCAATCAGATTACTATCAACAAACTCAATTGAGCATGCTATTCCAACGTTGTTTAAGGATCTCATATGCCTCAGGACAAGGAATTGCATGGAATCCTTTCTTTCCATCAACAGCCTTTTCTTTTACAAGACCCAGCCTCGTCAATGTATCCATAGCTTTATCAGCTGGCATTTCAACCTAAATCTCAAGAAAATGTTAACATGCATAAAGCGAATTATTACTACACAATACCTCTTACTCTTACCTTCTCTTTAAACACATGATACAGAAATCTCTCACACCTGTCTCCAATGCTTCTGCCGCAAAGGACCTGCAGTTTTTGAAGATTCTTAGTGACGTGGGTGGTAGAAAAAGATTAGTGCAACATATCCGACAGATATTTGAAGCGGGCCATGGCCATGGCATAACATGCACTACATTGCTCCTTTTCTCTCGTTGACGGTCTTTTGATGAAGAGGGTTGTATTACACCCTAAAATTTATGAAGCAGGCAATCTGCCTAAACTTAGAAGATTGGAACAAGAAATGTATTATGGACTAAAAATACTTGTAATAATAGGTTTCAATCAAGGGTCAGCTTGAAACAAGCTCCTCTGTGCTACCCGTGTAGAGTTGCCTTAGTCTGTCCCATTAAGTATCTCAGGAACAACATAGAATGAAAGATCAAAGTGCCATAATCAATTTGGCTTTTAGTACTAGAAAGCATTCTTAGAATGTCTCATAGGTTAGCTCCCTTTTGAGAGGAATCATATCTTGCAGGTTCGTAGTGAAGCCAAGTGCATTAATCCCTTTTTGATTGATAAAGGCAACTGAGGAACCACATTTGATAACCGTGTTGTCTCAGTGTATTAAACGTCGTGTAAATGGTTCATGTTTTGGTGATTGCAAAGCGTGTCATTAATTCTAGTAGCACACTAAACACCTATTCACCAAGACTTGGCAGCTCATACAGCATATGCTAACAGCTGAACGATTTGCTTGATTTTCCCACGTTACACAGACCGGGTACAAGGGTCCAAGTGTGGATATGTGCATCCGCAAAGTGCCAGATCAGTAAAAATATCCCCCACTTGCAGACAAATAGAGGTGCACCATCTCCAGAATTCTAAAAGTGAGATGCACTTGCCAATCAGTGCAAAAATGACCAATGAGAGGGCCAAATAACAAGGAAGAGAAATGAAAATCATTCTCAAATCTAAACTATCAAAAAGGGTACAGAACTGAATATGAAGACAGATGAAGAAAAATTCGATCTAGATTAGCCAAAACATGAAGGATACCATCAAAATGAAATAAAAATCCTCTCAAATGAAAATTTTCTATTATTTCAAAAAAAGTAAGTTCTGTTCTAATTGAAAGAAACAAGTATGTCAGGGCACAAGCTAGAGCCCACGTACCCCATTTATTTATTTCAATAGTCAATGCCATGGCAAGTCAGTCGGTTCTGGATAATCCCGTCGGTCAATGTGATCCTCCACTGGGCATTTTTAAGTTTTTTTAGTGGTGCACGTACACGTGGCCTGCTGTATAAAAATCACAGTAACACACATTAAGTCCTATGTTATGCAACTAGGATAGGTCTCCATCTGGAAGAAGACGTTATACTGGTACTATGGGTTTTTTGTGGTAATTTTGCACATCCTAAAAGCAAGAAACATAGTGTTGTGAGTAGGAATTAGTTTGCTTGAAGAATCTATTAAAGGAGCTTGCATCTGAACATTCAAGCCTGTTAATTTGTCATGTCATTGCTGAAATGAGATGACAAAAAACTCTGAAGTTGATTGTCATTTCGATTAAGAAACTTTTGGAGTGTGATTATCAGAAGAAAAATCCGAGGATCAATTCGCAGTTTTATTCTGTAAATCCTTGGGTGGTTTTCGGATTAGGAATGTTAGTTAAAATATTGGTGCATACAATATGTATGCTCTAGCTTGAGAGTGAGTTTAAGGGTACTTTGCAATCTCAATTTCTTTAAAATTGAGATTTACACATCGGCTAATTTAAAATTGTGCTTTCTAGTTCTTCTTTAACATGTTTGCCACTTAAAGAGGCGTTAAGGACCACACGAGTATTTTATTACGTTTTTGTACACTGATGTAATAAGAGTTGCTCCGGCTCCTCGATATGTTTATTTTTCGAAAGACAGAAAGCCAACAACCTGTTAAAGACCATGCCTAAGAAACAAACGTCAAATAACTTCAGGCAGGCGTTGCATCGACTTTGTGTGCAAGATAAAAGCTTCACAGAACCACAAGGAGAAGGGAAAACCTGGACATCTCTGGCTTTGAGTAGCATTGCATATGCCAAAATGGCTTCCTTGTACTGCATTGATGTCCACAAAAAATTCGGAAGAAGACAAAAAGACGATATATTGGAAATTGAGAGCAACACATAAAAAAAATAAAAAATAAAAAACTTTCCTTGGTTGCTATGATATTTAAACAAACACTTTGTCTCTGTTCATCAAGGGGAAACAGTAAAGCAGAAGATACTCTCACCTGCTGCTGTTCTGAAGCATCCAGAAGAAAGTGAACTGAACCAAAGCCACTGGCTACAGTTTTCTCAAAAAGTGTCCTGTTGACCAAAAGCTAGGATAAAACTAAAGACGTGAGTAAGAAATAAAGATGCATGCCATTTGTAAAAGAAGATCTTGACAAGACCTCGAAGTAGAACTCTCCGTACTCACCTGGTACCTATCCACTGTCTGTTTGTAACCCAACACCACACGTGACATGTATATAATGAGAGCACTGACTGCAATCACAT
>JAVXUP010005122.1:0-22267 GCA_033070095.1 Escallonia herrerae | reverse complement strand
ACTGAAATGCTTCACTTCGACTAAAACACTTCACTTCGACTAAAACTGATGACTTCGACTGAAATGCTTCACTTCGACTAAAACACTTCACTTCGACTAAAAGATTTGGTTCTTTACTAGAATTTCTGTCAGATCTTTTAAGAAAAACTTATACTGACAAGAGAAAAAAAAATTGACATCAGGTTCTTGCATCTTCAATGTAGTCCATGGCTTTAAGTCCGAGTCCAAGTTCTGATACAGGCTTTGTCCATGTCAAGATCTTGTCTTTGTTTGATTAAGAGATAAATCCTGAAATATTTATCTTAATAAAGTTGTCAGATTCATGTTAGAGATAATATGTCTGGAATCATCAAAATTAATAAGTCAACAATCTCCCCCTTTTTTATGATGACAATATTAGTTCTAACAAAAACGATATACTCCCCCTTAATCAGTTAAACATTTACTCAAGGATATAACATAAAGAGCATCTTATAAAATATTAATCAAAGAATTAATAAAGATGCATACAAAAGAATGATCAACAAGTATTTGTTCTCCCCCTTTGTCTAATCAAAAAGAGGGGCAGCTAAAGCAACAAGCAAAAGAAGAAATGAACAAAAACTAAGGCCGACGGCGGCGAGCACCCTGGGTAGAGGAGGGATCAGCAGGTGGCAGAGCGGTCGTGGGGACTTCAACGACTTCGACGACACGAGGAGAGCGCGGCTGCGGAGGGTTGTAGGGAAGATGTGGGTTAAAGAACCATTCTTCCCCTTCAGTGCCAGTGTGTTGAGAAGGAAAAATATCCGGACGACTCACCCGAAAGCCGTGTGCCTGATCGAAGATCTGATAGGCCAGGTAGCGGTTCTGTTCAGTCAGAATGCTCGTAGTGAGATAAGCCTGGCGACGATGATCTCGGAGGGCAGTTTCCTGCTGGTGACGAAGATCTTGCTGCATCCGACTCAAACATTCCATGAGGGGAGTGTGATTGAGGGGAAGAGAGGAAAGGTTAGCAGTAAGGTCATTAAGCAGGTTGTGAAAGTCGATTTGGTTCGAGAGAAGCTGAGCGGAGGAGTGTTGAACCGACTGCTGAAGGGCAGTAAGCTCATGAAGGAGAGCGGTGTGGTTAGCTGCAACAGTAGCAGCAAGGGTGGTTTGTGATTCAAGAATTAACTGAATCGAAGTAGAAAGTTGTGAAAGAGTTTCAGAGAGGTTGGGGGTGTCGGAAGAGAGGAACTCATCAAAATTTAGGTTGGAGAAGTCATCAAGCGGACTAGAGGAAAAAGGGTGAGGAGTGGGCAGATGTGGGATCGAGGAGGAAGGGTCAGTTTGAGGAAAGGGGAATGAGCTAGATGGGTCAGTCTGTGCAGGGGGGATGAACGGAGTAGAAGAAGGTGGTGGTGGAATAGACAAGGGAGGAGCAGAAAACGCGGCTGAAGGAATTTCGGGAGCAGGCGAGGGAGGAGGAAGAGAAGCAGGAGCAGAGGACGGAACAGACTGGGTGTGAGAAGGATCAGTAGCAGTGACGCGCTCAAGAAGGACAGTGTCGGAGGAGAGATCAGAGCGAAGGACGAAACCAGCACGACGAAGAGAGGTTTCATCAAGAACATGGTGACTCGGAAGGGAGATACACTTCGAGGTAGAGGTGGGCAGAGGGACATGAAAATGTTCAAAAACACGGGTGAGCAGGAGTCCGAAAGGAAGATTGGCAGAGGATTTTGTTTTTCGGGCATTCATTACGAGCATGATGATGCCAGCAATGTTTAAAGGAGAACCCCGAATGAAGTGGGTGAGAAGGATGATGTCTAAATAGGAAAAGGTAGCATAAGATCCTGAGCGAGCAGAGAGATTATAACAAAGGATAAGATGAAGAACACGGTGAAGAGGAGAGAGGTCACCTAGACTGGGTTTACGGGGCCGAGAAATGGACGGGTCGCCTAGAAGGGTTTGGGTTTGTTGGAGGGGAGTAAAAGAGCTGGAGGTAGGTGGAGCGAAAAAACGCATGTTAGAGTAGAACATGCGAACAAGGGCCGGGTAATAAGTGGCGGGAGAGAGAATGGAGAGACATCCCATTCGTTCAAAAATGCTGGTAAGGCCAAGTTGAGTCATGAGAGCGACATCACTTGGGCGACCGGGGATGACCTCGCGATTGACGAAACTGGTATAGTAGGTGAGTTGGTCTTCGACGGAGGGGAAGAAATGGGGAATGTGAAGTATATCGGTAGGTGAGATATAGGGACAGGTAGGGGGTGGACATGTTGGTGGCGGTGCAGATGAAGATGAAGAAGGGGCAGCAGGTGGAGGAGTTGGAGCAACAGTACCTAAGGATGGTGGAGCATGAGATGGCGGAGGAACTGGTGCAGAGGACGAAGGACGGGTAGAGGCTGAAGATTTACAGGTGCGGCGGCGGGAGGATGGCGGTTGAGTAGCAGCAGTAGCAGGGGCATCAGTCGAGGCAGGAGCCGCGTCAGACTCATCGTCAGAGTCAATGAGCAGACGACGACGACTACGAGGACGTGGATTCGGGTCCATGGGGGTCCTTGTAGTGACAGGTGGACAGGAGAGAGAAGAAAAGTATGAGTCTGTGAAAACGAAAAGCAAGTAACGAAAAGGGAACAGTAAAAAGTTAAAGTGAAAAAGGTGGGCCAATTTATAGACGACAAACTTTTAGTCGACTGAAACATGACTTTCAGTCGACTGAATAGATTTTAGTCGACTGAAAGTGTACTTTGAGTCGACTTAAACCGAAAGAACCTGAAAGTGGAAGACGACTCGCATTCAACTGAAAGTGAAGTTTTAGTCGACTGAAAAAGTACTTTTAGTCGACTGAAAATATTTTAGTCGACTGAAAACGTTTTAGTCTACTAAACGATGAATGAGAAAAAATTTGAAGCGGTCATTTTGATAAAAAGGAATTTAACTAAGATCACACATTCCTAAGCGACGACGAAGTGAACAAAAGGAGGATTCAGCTAACGGTTTTGTAAATATATCAGCGAGCTGATCTTCAGAGCCAACTTTCTTGAGTTCTATTAATCCTTTCTGAACGTTGTCTCGGAGAAAATGGTGACGAATATCAATGTGCTTCGTGCGTGAGTGTTGGACAGGATTTTTACTAATGTCAATAGCACTGCTACTATCGCACATAATAGGAATATGATCTATGAAGACACCAAAATCTCGTAAAGTTTGACGCATCCATAATACTTGGGCACAACAGCTTCCAGCTGCAACATATTCCGCTTCAGCAGTGGAGAGAGCCACAGAAGTTTGTTTCTTACTATGCCACGACACTAAAGCATCGCCGAGGAACTGACATGTGCCACTAGTACTCTTTCGATCAACAAGACATCCAGCATAATCAGAGTCAGAAAAACCTACTAGATCTAGCGATGAGTTTCGTGGATACCAGAGTCCCAAATTTAAAGTTCCAGAAAGATATTTAAAAATACGTTTAACTGCAGAAAGATGAGATTCTTTGGGACAAGCTTGAAAACGAGCACAAATGCATACACTAAACATTATGTCAGGTCTAGAAGCAGTAAGGTAGAGCAAACTACCAATCATGCCACGGTAAAGCTTGTTATCTACATCTTTACCATTTTCATCTTTCACAAGATTAACGCTAGGAGAAATCGGGGTCCCTCTCGGTTTAGCATTATCCAAGCCAAACCTTTTCAAAAGCTCCCGTGAGTACTTAGACTGACTTATAAAAATTCCTTCTTTCGACTGCTTGATCTGAAGTCCAAGGAAAAAAGTAAGTTCTCCCATCATACTCATCTCAAATTCTCTGCGCATATTCTCTGCAAACTCTTGGCATAAGTCATCGTCAGTGGCACCAAAAATAATGTCATCAACATATATTTGAACAATTAAGATATGCGAATTCCGAATTTTCGTGAAGAGTGTGGTATCGACTTTGCCATGAGAGAATCCATGATCAATGAGAAAGCTGCTAAGACGATCATACCAAGCTCGAGGAGCTTGTTTAAGACCGTATAAAGCCTTTTTCAGCTTGAAAACATGATCGGGGTATTTTTCATTTACAAAACCAGGAGGTTGTTTAACAAAAACTTCCTCCTGTATTACCCCATTCAAGAAAGCACTTTTCACATCCATTTGAAAAAGTTTAAAATTCAAATGACATGAAAATGCCAAAAGCATTCGAATAGCTTCAAGCCGAGCAACTGGGGCAAAGGTTTCATCAAAATCAACCCCTTCGACTTGATTGTATCCTTGAGCAACTAGTCTAGCTTTGTTACGAACAATATGGCCATTTTCATCAAGTTTGTTTTGAAAAACCCACTTAGTTCCAATGACCTTTTGTTGAACAGGAGCCGGGACTAGTGACCAAACATTGCTTCTCTCAAATTGATTCAATTCATCTTGCATGGCAAGAATCCATTCAGAATCGTTTAGAGCCTCAGAAATATTTTTAGGCTCAATTTGAGAAAGAAAAGAAAATTCCGCACAAAAAAGATTTACCGTAGATCGTGTAGTAACTCCGCGTTCCACATTACCTATGACTTGTTCAAGTGGATGACTTGATGAGTATTTCCAACTTTTTGGAAGTGGCTGTGTCACATCACTGTTGTTGTGAGTGGATGTTGTGCACTCCCCCTCGGTTGAAGAAACATTAAGTTTGTTGTTCAAGTCCAGTGATAGTTCTTCACTGTCATCACCTGCATTCTTACTAGGTTTTTTAACGTTAGATTCTTCAAATACTACATGCATAGATTCTTCAATAGTCATAGTTCTACGGTTATAAATTCTATATGCTCTACTTTTTAAAGAATAACCAAGAAATATTCCCTCGTCAGATTTCGCATCGAACTTTCCCAAATTTTCACGATTGTTCAAAATAAAACATTTACAGCCGAAAACCTTGAAATAATCGATTTTTGGTTTTCGATTTGAGAACAATTCGTAAGGAGTTTTATCAAGAATTGGTCTGATGAGTACCCTGTTCAACACGTAACAAGAAGTGCTGACGGCTTCGGCCCAAAAATATTTTGGCAGAGAATTTTCATGAAGCATGGTTCTGGCCATTTCTTGCAAAGTACGATTCTTTCTCTCTACAACCCCATTTTGTTGAGGTGTTCGAGGAGCAGAAAACTCATGAGAAATGCCATTTTCAATGCAAAAAGGAATAAAATCTTTTTCAAATTCACCGCCATGATCACTTCTAATTTTTATAAGCTTCAACTCCTTCTCATTTTGAAGCAGTTTAACAAGACTAAAAAAAATTTCAAACGCCTCATCCTTATGAGTTAGAAAAAGAACCCAGGTGTACCTAGAGAAATCATCAACAATAACAAAAGCATAAAATTTTTCACCAAGGCTGACATTTCTCGAAGGGCCAAAAAGATCTAAATGAAGGAGTTGAAGAGGGCGAGAAGTGGAAACGACATTTTTGGCTTGAAAGGATGTTTTTGACTGTTTACCATATTGACAGGCATCACAGACCTTATCCTTGACAAACCTTAGCTTAGGAAGGCCTCTGACAAGCTCTTTCGAGAGAAGTTTCTTGATTAGGTCCATGTGAACATGACCTAATCTACGATGCCACAACCAAATATCATTATGCTGAGCCGAAAGACAAACTTCCCGTGAAGGGTCAGATGCATCAAAAGATAAAGTATAAATATTACCATCTCTCTTACCGACCAAGGTACCTCCATCTGACGCATGATAAATTAGGCATTTATCGCCTTCGAACTGCACTTTGTGTCCGCTATCGATGAGTTGACTGATACTTATTAGATTGAACTTCAACCCATCAACCAAGGATACATTGTCTATAGTAATGGAGCCTGTACCAATTTTACCTTTACCAATGATCTTCCCATTTGAATTGTCTCCAAAGGTAACAAGTCCTCCATTCTTCGGAGTGATGTGAGAGAAAAGAGAGCGATCACCGGTCATATGTCTAGAACATCCGCTGTCGAGAATCCATTTGTTGGAATCTGTCCTTGCTTTCAAGCATACCTACAATAGACTCTGGTTTCGTTCCTTTAGGTACCCACACTTTCTTGGGTCCTGGAAGATTAGATAAACGAAATTTTGGCACCCAAACTTGTTTCACTTTATTTTTTGTAATAAAAGAGAATGCCTTATTTCTGACAGCACTACGAGGACAATTTTTAGCTAAGTGCCCTTTCTTTTTACATACTGTACAGAGTGTGAAGGGCGAGCAAGAAGCTAAATTTTTGTGAAAGAAGTTTTTATAGTCCTTTTGCTTCTTTGAAGAGTCGTATCCAATTCCACATTTCTCAAAGACACATCTTTGTCTTCCCAAAAGAATATCTAAATTCTCTCTTCCTTGAGTAAATTTTGAAAGGGTAAAATTCAGATCTTCAATCTCCTTTTCTAGATTAATTTTTTGCATAGAAATATCTTCCAGTTGAGATTTTAAAAGATTGTTTTCAACTGGAGCTTTTACTTCATGGAGAGATTGAATTTTAGAGGACAAAAGAGAATTTTCATTCTTAGAAGCGTTCATATTATTTTTCAAGGAAGTATTTTCAAAAATATAGAGTTCAATCTTTTTTTGAAATTCTTCCTTTTCGCCTTCCAACTCTTCAACAGTATTAATTAAAGAAAGAGCTTTACTTTTTAGCTTAGCATTCTTAACTTTTAACTTTTCATAATTTTCATTTAGTTCTAGAAAAGCTGACTTGAGTTCATTGAAATCAGGATTCTCAGAGATTACCTTGGAATTTTCGTCTTTGGCCATGAAGCAAAGTTGGGCTACTTCATCATCCTCGTTAATTTCTTTGTCACTTTCATCCGAGTCATCCCAAGTCAGCAGAGCTTTTCTAGGCTTGAACTTCTTTTCTCTGAAATCTCGACTGTTGCTACTTACAGTCTTGTTCTTGAGTTGTGGACAGTATTTTTTTATGTGCCCAGTTCTACCACACTCATAGCAGGCGTCAGCACTTTCCTTTACGTTCCAATCACCATTATTTCTCTGATGTGATTGGATTGTAGGATTTCTCCTAATCTTCCCGTCTCGCTTACTTGCAAGAAACTTCTTGAACTTTCGAGTGATTAGTGCCATTTCAGGATCAGAGTCTTCGCTGCTTTCTGAAAGTTCATGTGAGGCCTCAGCTCTAAGAGCTAAGTTCTTCTTTTTGGAGATAGTTTCTTCTTCGTCATGAATTTTCATTGTAATTTCATGAGTCATTAGAGAACCTACCAATTCTTCGAGTTTCAGCACATTCAAATCCTTTGCCTCTTGAATGGCTGTAAGCTTTGCTTCCCATCTTTTTGGGAGAGATCTGAGAACTTTTCGAACAACTTCTTTCTCGGGGTAGATTTTACCCAAAAGCTTTAGTCCATTTATAATAAATGTGAATCTGGAGTACATCTCATTTATGGACTCGTGCTCCTTCATTTTGAAAGCCTCATACTGCTGAACCAACATATTGATCTTGGTCTCCTTTACTTGATTTGTACCTTCATGAGTAACTTCCAACAACCTCCACATTTCTCTAGCAGTCTCACATGCTGAGACTCAATTGTACTCATTCATGTCGAGGCCACAGCTGATAATGTTCTTAGCTTTGTCATCCATAGAGAAGAGCTGCGCCTCATGAGAGTCCATTTCAAGAATTCCTTTCGGAATCTTGATTCCATCTGGTCCATCCTTCATCGGAATTATAGGACCATATTCAACAACATACCAGACGTGTGTATCCTGCCTGAGAAAATTCCTCATGCGATTCTTCCAGTAGCTGTAGTTGTCATTTTTCAACAGTGGTGGCCTGGTGGTTGCTGAACCTTCTTCCATAACGCGATCTTTAGCTCTTGACGATTAAGTCAAAGAAAATAACCAGAGCACACGGCTCTGATACCACTTGTGGGTCCCTAAATACACCTAGAGGGGGGGTGAATAGGTGTTTTACAGCTTTGAATATAAATTAAAAACTGAGATACAAAGTGATGACAAATATAACAGTGATAAATTTAACACATAGATTTATACTGGTTCGGCCCCACCAGCCTACGTCTAGTCCTCGAGCACTCCACGCAAGGGAGACCTACTCGAGCCTTTCACTAAACCAACTAGCTTTGGGTGCTAGCTCAAACCGCAGTACAATTTCCGAAACCCTTCCAAGGTTTCCAACAGATTACAAATGAAAAGAGATTTACAAGTTGAATGTGAACAAACAAGCTCCTTCTTGAGCAAATATTACAATGAAGAATAAGATTTAAGCCTTCTTAGGTGGGAAGATCTATATCCTTTCAAGAACCAAACCAAGAAGCTTACTATGAACTATCTCAAGGATAAAAATTCACTCGACAGAGATTGAAAGATAAGATGTCAAGAGAGAGTTTTTGAGATGAGTTTGAGAGTATGAAAAAGATTTTTGCTTTGTGTGTCGTTAATGCTCCCAAGGACCCTCAATTTATATATGTAGCAGAAGTGAACCGTTAGGAGGGAAAAGTCCAAAAACAAGAATTCGACTAAAAGTTTTTGTTTCGACTAAAACTTTTAGCTTCGACTGAAAGTCTTGGCTTCGACTGAAAGTCTTGGTTTCGACCGAAAATCTTGGCTTCGACCGAAAATCTTGGCTTCGACTGAAACACTTGACTTCGACTGAAACACTTGACTTCGACTAAAATGCTTGATTTTGACTAAAACTGACTTCGACTGAAATGCATGACTTCGACTAAAAACTGATGACTTCGACTGAAATGCTTGACTTCGACTAAAACACTTCACTTCGACTAAAATGCTTGACTTCGACTAAAACTGATGACTTCGACTGAAATGCTTGACTTCGACTAAAACTGATGACTTCGACTGAAATGCTTCACTTCGACTAAAACACTTCACTTCGACTAAAAGATTTGGTTCTTTACTAAAATTTCTGTCAGATCTTTTAAGAAAGACTTATACTGACAAGAGAAAAAAAATTGATATCAGGTTCTTGCATCTTCAATGTAGTCCATGGCTTTAAGTCCCGAGTCCAAGTTCTGATACAGGCTTTGTCCATGTCAAGATCTTGTCTTTGTTTGATTAAGAGATAAATCCTGAAATATTTATCTTAATAAAGTTGTCAGATTCATGTTAGAGATAATATGTCTAGAATCATCAAAATTAATAAGTCAACAGCAGTATGGGCAAAGAATCATTTATGATATGATGCAGCTAGCAGCCTAGCACAAAGGATTTTAAAGTGTTTGAGATCATGCAAAATGGAAGCTGGAGCCTGCCCATCAGATCTCATGTTCTGAAAGAGTTGCACTCTCAGACAGCTTACTACTCTCCCTAGCTTTGATCTTACAAGAAAAGATCAAATTTGTTGGACCCCTAATCTTCAAAGAAGTTTTACCATCAAAACTGCTTGGAATGCTATCAGATCGCATCGGCCTATTATATTGTTAATGGGTGGAAACTGATATGGTTCCCTGGACACCTCCCTAAATTCTCCCTCATCCTATGGCCTGGCTGCTCTATAGGAAGAGGTTGAGACCTAAGGATAGATTAAACATGTTGGTGGTTGTGACTGAGGAAAGTTGCCTACTTTGTTCCAACAGCAAGAAACTATGGACCGATGGTTCATGGCATGCTCTTTCTCTAAAGCTCTTTGGACAGGGATATCACGCCGGCTACAAAATCAGCAATACTTGCTCTACTTGGACTCAAGTCCTCAACTATGCCATGACCCCAAGGTTAGAGGCAAGAGACTCTTGATGCGATATTAGGTGGAACTTGGTAGGAGAGGACTTACAAGATCAGCATCAAGACCTCTGTGGTGTCGGTGCTTGCCAAGATTGAAGTAAGGATCAAACATAGAGTGCTTAGTTGGAGGAAAGCACCAGTTGTTACTTCTGTCAATACACAATCAAGCCTGAGTTGCAAAATGCCCTGCAATGTTCTTCATTGGATTAGTTCTGGGTTTGGTTGTTACTTTCCCTTGTAATTAGCTTGCCCAAGTTGAACTCTGTGAAGGTGTAATTTTTGATCTTCGTTGTTATTGTTACTAGTTTTGATCTCGTACGTTGCACATAAGAATAATAACTATCAAAATACTTGTTAAAAGATTTTGTATTTGAATACCTAATAACAATTATAAAATTGGTAGTGACAATAATATAATCAAAAGTTTATTTTAACGTTTTTTAAGGAAGTTCTCTCACCTTTTTTATCGTTACAAATGAACTTGAGAAGTAATTGTTAGTTTTTAGTGACAAACGAAGATGAAAAATAGTGTATGAAATAATAAAAATAGTCCCTTTTAACTAATTGAAATTGCAGCGATAATAGTAACAATAATAACCTATGTGTTATGTGTTGAGGTTGTATTACTCAAGATCACAAAAAAAAAGTAACAATATATAATAAATGATTGAAAAAATATGAGCGTTAACTATATATAAAACTTGTAATGAAATAAAAGGAAGGAGATTATGATGATTGTTTAATAGAATAACTGATTGAGAATATTGTGTTTTTATAAACAATGAAAAAGATATAAGATTAAAAAGGAATATATAGAGAATTATTTTTGTCAAAATTTAGGAATTAATAGAATTGTAAAGATATATAAATTTTTTGAGTGAGTCATGTTGACATAAAAGAGAGAAAAATATAAAATCTACGTAATTGGTTGAATTTTAAATGGAAATAAGGAATTCAAATCAAATTTTGGAGAGAGAGAGAGAGAGAGAGAGAGAGAGTGAATCCAAATCATTATTATAAAGGTAAATAAATTTTAAAATAGGAAAGTCCATATGACGAACTAAGGAAGTGTCCAAGTAAGCGATGAATGGACAGCATTCTCTTAGCTTGGTCTATATATATATATATATATATATATATATATATATATATATATATATATATATATATATATATATATATATATATATATATAGGGAGCTGATCCATTGATAGCGCTAACAAAATGGGGTATTTTGCTAGCACGATCTGGCCGTCCATCCTGAAAGATGGACGGCCCAGATCGTGCCTTTTTAGAAATCTGTCAGTCATCCGCGAGACTGTCTCATGGACAGTCTTTTTTACCTTTTTGCCCTCCTCCCATGTCCGTGAGACTGTCTCGCGGACGACATTCAGTTCTTGACATGTGTCAGGAAAAAGGCGCCCGCTACACAGTGTAGCGGACGACCTCTAGGCTGACACATGTCAGGACCTATCCCGTCGGTCGCAAGAAAGTCTCCTGTCAGAGCCCCGACAACTGTGTCCCTTGGTATCTGTGACGTTAACAGTGTCTGCTATATGCAAAATTTATTTATGGACATTTATTTCTGACACGTGTCAGAGTTGTCGGGAGTTATGTCCGCTGTACAGTGTTGCGGACAGTATTGCCCTCTTACCCAAAAGTTCCCTAATTATCAGCTCTTTCAGCAAAATTTTCGCGGCCTTCAGATTCACTTGCTTCCATTTTCAGCTCCCTTCAAGCTTCGAGTAACACTTGGTTTAAGCTTCACTCAACCAAGGTAAGTTTGTGATCTCAAAAGTTTTCTGCGTGGATTGACTGATAAAGTATAAAATTTTTTTCGACAAAAAAGTATAGATCTTTGGTGATATTCTAGAAATTTGTCACTCTATTCATCAACTTTTCATCAACTTGTGTGGTTCTAGAAATTAATTTGTTAACTTTAAACTAATTCATTGTAGTTAATTTCGATTTTTTTGAGGTTCGTTAACTTCGACACATGTATCCTATTTAAATTCGAATTTTTTGAAATATGTTTGTTGTATTTTGGCATGGTGAATTTGTCTGTTTATCTTAGTAATTTTAATTTGTTATGTTCAATAAATATATAATTAGCAAAATGGGAGACACTTTTGAGATTATGTATATGGTATCCTAAATCGGTCTATTCGTCAAGATAATTTTGAGATAATATTTTCAGTTGAAAATGTCATTTGATTGTTAAGCGTAGTCTATTTCTACATAGGTCTTGTTTCACAATGTCTGATTTCGTGTCGAGCTCCAACACCCCCGTAGATGCTAGTGATCCGTATCTAGGACGAACCTTTCAAACATTGGAAGAAGCTGGAGAATGTTTTCGAGCGTATTCATTGAGGGTTGGTTTTGGCATTAGAATAAAAACTACAAGAACAAGCAGCGTATCAAAAAGGATATGCTCTCGCTTATACGAGTGTCATAGGGGCAGAAACCCAGTGCAAAATGAGACACGCGTAGGCAACGATGACAGTGATGATGACGAAATAGGGTATGCGCGGAGAAGACGGGACTGCTTTGCGCGCACGAATTGCCAGGTCAAGATGTTCGTAAGCTATAAAGCCAAACAAGATCATTGGCTTATTACCAGCCTGGAACTGGCACACAATCACCCGTTAGTAACCCCTTCTAAGGTGAGTCAGATGCATCAACACAAGAAGATGGGTAAGGTCGCGAGGAGCCTAATTCACACAATGAGCGATGCGCGGCTAGGACCTACCGACATGATTAATGTTCTTGCTGAACAGGCTGGGGGAATTCAAAATTTAAACTTTAACACGACAGACGTTCGTAACGCGGTCCGAACCCATAGACGAGCCGCGTATGACCTCAATGATGCTCAATCGACAATGAGCCTATTGAAACGGATGCAGATGGAGGACCCGCAGTTTACCTTCGACTATAAACTTGACGACGAGCATCGAGTTAGCACAATTTTTTGGGTCGACGGTCGTTCGAGGCTAGCTTATAAGCATTTTGGGGATGTCGTGACTTTCGACACCACATACCGTACCAACAAGTACTCGATGCCGTTCGCTCCTTTCACGGGCGTCAATCATCATTATCACTCCATCCTGTTCGGGTTCGCCTTGTTAAGGGACGAGAGCGAGAGTTCTTTTGAATGGTTGTTTAGGGTGTGGCTGGAAGCAATGAACTTCAAAGCACCCAGAGTTATCATCACCGATCAAGATTTGGCAATGAAGAAGGCTATTGCTACCGTCTTCCCAGATACTCGACACAACTTGTGCACTTGGCACATAAGCAACAAATACCCTGAACGTCTGCATCACGTGTACGCAAAGTATCCAGACTTTAAACAGGATTTTGACAAATGCGTCCTCAAGTCATTAACGATTGAGGAATTCGAGGAGAGGTGGGAAAAGCTTGTTCGGGATTACTCATTGCAAGACAACGAGTGGCTCCAGCACTTGTACGGGCTCAAAGAGCAATGGATTGGCGTTTACACGAGAAGGCATTTTTCTGCGGGCATGAAAACGACGGGCAGGAGTGAATCTATGAATGCCACGTTCGATAGTTATGTGGGTACAGCTACCAATTTGAAGAGTTTCGTCACATCTGCACAAAAAGCGGTTGCGTCGTTATTCGTGAAAGAAAGGGCTGCAGACTTTGCAACCACGTACAAGCAAAGGAGAAGGTTGCTTGAGACCCCGCTGGAGCTGAACGGTGCCAAAGTCTATACGAAGGAGATCTTCCTGCTATACCAAGTAGAGCTGCAAAAATCGGGCCGATACAGTATAAACAAGGTGGCAGAAAAGTCGTCGCGTGAGTACAAGGTTTATTCGCTCGTGAATGACCTCGTCCCTGAGAAGCTGCGCAGAATTTATACGGTGACCCACGACACATTGACGGACTCGGTGACATGTGTTTGCAAGAAGTTTGAGTTCCATGGCATCCTGTGTAGACACATTCTGCGGTTTTTCACACAGAAGAATATCAGGACAATCCCCGATAAATACGTCCTGCCACGGTGGACGAAAGGTGCAAACAGGTTGCACGGTACCATTTCCTTTCCGGAGCACCCGTATACTGACTTTGAAGAATCAGAGACGTTGCGGTATAATCATCTGGTGACGATGTTCACCCGTTTGTCCGTAAAGGGTGCTGCTACAATGGTCGGATATAAACATCTCCTCGAGGTAGCTCAGCAGCAAGAGCCCATCGTCGACCAATTGGAAGCAGCTTCAGTCAGCAATGCGGTTGACACCGAGCCTACGACGGGATCAGAAGATGACGAGCCGGGGGAGGGAGACGACAATGATATCCGGCCTTTGGATCCAATTATATCGCAAACGAAAGGCCGCAAGAGATCTACGCGGATGAAAAGCTCTATTGAAACGGCAACTCAACCAAAAAAGCTGAGAAGGTGTGCATTGTGCAACAAAATGACCGACCACGACAAGCGGAACCATTACAAGGCACTGGGGATAAGTCCAGTGCCTTTGCAAGACGGGGAAGAAGATGATGCCGAAGATGAGGACGAACAAGCTGCAGTGGAACTTTAGTGTACTGAATATTTATTGTAATAATCTTTTATGAGCCATCAAACCTGTCGGACATTTTGTAATAATTTTTTAGTAATGATTTTTTTGTAATAACCTTTACTCTCATTTTTTTATGTGATTTCTTACACTGTCCGCTACACTGCGCAGCACAACATTAGAAACCTAAGGTACTTAGAATATTTTTGGTGTTTAGACCGTCCGCTACATTATGTAGCGGACGGCAGAGCAGACTCCTCGACACTTGGAATACCTAACTATCCAACACTTAATTTTTTTGGTTCTATTTTCTATGTCCGCTATACTATGTAGCGGACGGCCCCGCAGAATACCTAGCTATACAACACTTAGTTTTTTTTTTTTTTTCTTGGATGTCTTTTCTGTGTCCGCTATACTATGTAGCGGACGGCCCCGCAGAATACCTAGCTATCCAACACTTAGTTTTTTTTCTTGGTTGTCTTTTCTGTGTCCGCTATACTATGTAGCGGACGGCCCTGCAGATACCTAGCTATACAACACTTAGTTTTTTTCTTGGAGCTCTTTTCTGTATCCGCTATACTATGTAGCGGACGGCCCCGCAGAATACCCCCCTATCCAACACTTAGTTTTTTTTTTGTTATGTTTTCTATGTCCGCTATACTATGTAGCAGACGGCCCCGCAGAATGGAGCTCTTTTCTGTGTCCGCTATACTATGTAGCGGACGGCCCGCAGAATGCCTAGCTATACAACACTTAGTTTTTTTTTTTTTTTCTTGGATGTCTTTTCTGCGTCCGCTATACTATGTAGCGGACGGCCCCGCAGAATACCTAGCTATTCAACACTTAGTTTTTTTTTCTTGGATGTCTTTTCTGTGTCCGCTATACTATGTAGCGGACGGCCCCGCAGAATACCTAGCTATCCAACACTTAGTTTTATTTTTTTGGTTCTGTTTCTATGTCCATTATCCAACACTTGGTTATTTTTTTAATACTGGCCCTACAGATAGACAGATATCCAACACTTGGTTTCCCGCCGTTAAAATCATAGATCAGTCAAAATGCTATCTCTGACCACAAATAAAAAACTCAACTGAATTCAACACAACCATATCGGTCAATAAAATCAATCGCATTCAATATATGTTTTTTTTAAAAAGTGTTGAATATAACGTTACAATGTCAATTGGGGAACATCATCTCCCGCGGGAATGATGTTCCTTACACGGATTTACAATAAACCTAATAGCTCTAGGCCGGCCATTCATAATTTGCCAAGCAATCCTATACCTAAAGCCTTGTATGCATTCTCGCTCCAGACAGTCTTCTTGAGGCTCTCAGACCGGCAAATGTAATCCATGTACATGCAGAGGAAGACGCCGCAGTCCGAGGAATTATGTTGCTTGGGCCTACTCCTCTTCAATCGGAAAATGAGGTCCGGCGCGATACCTTCTCCCGACGCCTACCATTGACCAAGGCAGCAAATAGATTCTGCGAGAAACATAATAAGCATTAAACATTAAACATAGCAAACATAATAAGATTAATCAGTTTTATAATATGCAAGTTACAATAAGAAGGAAACATGATCTTACCATGGCATCCAACTGGCCTATGCCTCGGTACATATCAATCACAGGCATCACGTCGGTATCATCGTAGAGACTGTCGACGACTGAAACCGTGCTCTCTAATGGTTCGTAGCAAACCAAGTACCAGTGGGCATTCCCTAAAAAGGGGATTAGAAACACGTCGGCAACACTTGCGCTCACTGGACTATCCCTAGCAAGATATGCTTGTAGGTTAGCGGACGGTTTCCACTGGGCCAGGTTCTCCCCTTCCCCTTCCTTGCATTGCCCCAGTCGTGCCACTCTTGTACTAGGAGCTGATGAAAAAAAGCATCCAAGATAAACACGCGCGGACCGATGTTTGGATGCTCCCGACACCTTTGCCTCAGAATTTGCACGTAGTGCGAGATGACACCGCTGTCTAACCAAACTCCCGGCGCCAGCGAGGCGATCTCTGTCCACGAGGCATTGTAATCCAAGCCCTCGGGGTGATCCATGTCATACGACGCTCCGTCTTGGGGGGCCCGCTAAAATAACGGGCTCGGATTAGATCGCATTTATGCGGCTTTAGGGGCCTGGCTGGATGCCTTTCGGATATTGCCCTCGGGGGTCGGGGATATTGCCCTCGGGGGTCGATCGGGGATATTGGCCTCCAATTCCTGGTTCGGCCGGCTGATATTGCTCTCCGTCCATTTCTTCAGCCGGCTGATTTTGCCCTCCGGGGGCGCCAACTGGTCCCGCCCACGGGACAATGGGCAGTGCCTCGGAGAAACCGTAGTTTCTGAAAGGCCAGTCTTGCGTGACTTGAGAGAGGGGTTGGGGTTCCGAGAACAAATTGAAGGAGGGGCCGCTGTAATCGCCCCACGACGCTTGAGCCTGTCCCATCCCCGCTACAGAGGGACCACCAACTCCCTGACTCACCCCTGAAGCCTGTCCGGAGGGATCACCGTATCCCTGGCTGACGCCCGTATAACCCATTGGCTGACGCCCGTATAACCCATTCCCGGGCTGACTCCCGAAGACTGTCCCGATGCTTGGCGCAAAAAATTCCCGCAGCCTAAAGCCAATGTAGCAGCCTGTTGGCAAAGATCCTCGCCCATTGCGCTCACCAGATCCTTCCGCTCACTCAACTTCTGGAAGAATGCAAGCGAGGCATTAACCTACATCCAAAGAGATAAAAAATAAGTAACTTCAATCAGACATTTATATTCATCAAATTCAAGACAAGTCAGACTTGTTGGGCAACTTACGAGATTGTATGCCATACGCTCATCGATCTGACCCCTAGGCGCATACCTCTCCCCACGTTCAAAGTTTACTGGGGCTACTCTCCTCCGCGTGATGCGGTAGTACCACTCATCGTACTGATCGATGCTGATAACGGGGTCAGGCTCCGAGACGATGGCCGCCAGTGTGTCCTGCCAAGAACTCCAAAGCTCAATTTCGGCCGCGCACAATTCGTACGCATTGGCGGTGCCAAACAGTCCGACATCCGGTGGGTTCCTGTTAACCCTCATATCCGGGGCATCGACTGGCAAACCCTGCTCCAACTCAAAATGGCGCATTGCTCGGTCTGGCAGCTGCCACTCTGCGACCTCGAAATGGATCAGGGGTGTGCGCTGCAACCCGGAGAGCGTGAAGACGAACGACTCTCCCACCCGTCGCGCCAAACGTATGTACGGTGCCCAACGCATTTGGCCCGGAGATAGACGGTCGAACTCCCCTCGATAGTACGTAATGTTGTGATGGGGATCGACTCTCCTCTTGTAGTGGCTAGCCCTCCGGCTGTACTCCCAAGCACACAACCGAGGCCAGACTTTATCGGTTCCATCCCTACGCGTTGGTGCACCGGGAGCAAGGTGTTCATAAGACCACACCTGAGAACATCAAAAAATTATATTTATATCGTCGATTCAACAAAAATAAAACACAATAACGAAGACAGGATTTATATGATATACCTGCAATAGCGAGAGACATGCACATATGGCTTTGGAGTCGGGCCTCGTTGCCTTGTGCAATGCTCGGTACAGATACGAAAGAACCGCTGCACCCCAGGCATAATCCCCAACCTCCGACAGGTTACCCAACAACGGTAAATATTTCACGCTGACCGTGTTCTTCGACGTCGTTGGGAATAAAATTGCCCCCATCACCCACAAGAGGAAGGCCTTTGTGTACACCACAAGCTCACGGCCCGTATAGTTTTCCGGCAAAACCCCGTAGGTATCTACCAACCACTTCAACTTTATACCACCAGTGCTAAATTGATCCTGGGGTATCGAAGTGAAGAAGTCCCGCGCTGTTCTCTTATTCGTTGCGTCTGACGGAGGAGCAATTACCGGCCGCCCCGTCACCGGCAACCCTAAGATGAACCCTACATCTTCTAGGGTAATTGTCATCTCTCCGAGCGGGAAGTGAAACGTATTCGTTTCACTTCTCCACCTCTCAACAAGGGCACCTATCAAGGCCCGGTCAAGCTGTTGAAAGATCTGCCCATGCGTGAAAATCCCAAACCCAATTCCACGCAGTATCTTTTTCTGGGACTTGTTCAATTCCATCTTGTGAACTCGCGAGATACTTCTACGGTGGTGAGAAGTTCTCTTTCCTACGAATTAATAAATACAATTTAAGCAAAACGAACGGTAAAACAACGTTCGTAAGAATAAGAAAGTTGATAAATAATGTATCTTACTCCACCATCCCATATGAGCGTACTGATATGGTTGGCTTGGTCGTATAACACGGATGGATCTTCTGGTCCAGGATAAATTCCATTTTTTGCAACTGAAACTATGGAAAAACCTTCTCAGTTTGGATTTTACGTTTTGGATTTTGATAATCGCTCGCAAAAATACGACGCTAGCACATGCATAATACATACAATGATAACATATATGAGCAGCTCCATAATAGATATATAGACATATATGGAATCGGATTTTACAAACGCTAGCACATGAACAAATACATACATATATAAATTCTCATCATCGCTAGCACATGCTCAATGCATAATCAAAACCACGCATAAAATGCAATATTCATCACAACTATAGACTGCAAACATGTAAATGATTGATTTTGTGAACTTACGTGATCTATTAGGGTATTAAAGCTGCTCTTATGAAGAAATTGCGCAGATCTGCTTGCCAACGCCGCTGAGAATATTTGTGAGTAGGAAGAATGGAGAAGAGTGTCGAAATTAGGGTTTTTTTGAATATATATTTGTTGTCCGCTATACAATATAGCGGACAACATTAAAGTCCTGATGGGACACCGCTACAGATGGCCGCTGTACAGTGTAGCGGACTGGCGTGCGCTGACACCTGTCAGGTCCTGTCCCGTCGCTCCACCTTCTGCCGGACTGTCCGCTATATAGTATCGCGGATATAGATAGTTAGTAATCTGCGGGGCCGTCCGTTACATAGTATAGCTGACATAGAAAACAGAACCAAAAGCGGGGCCGTCCGCTACATAGTACAACGAATGTAGAAAAAAACTAAGGGTCGGATAGGCCGTCTGCTACATAGTATAGCGGACACAGAAAAGTTACATAGTATAGCGGACACAGAAAAGAGTACCAAAAAATAAAAACTAAGTGTTGGACCAGAAAATGGTTGGCACGGACCAGACATTTAGTTCCGACCTTCCCGAACCCTGGCCAAAGCGGAGGCCTTATGTCCGCAATATTGTAGAGCTAGACTTTGGTGTCCGCTATATAGTAGAGCTATACAATGTAGTGTAATGCAGTTTTAATAAATTGGCGCCCGAAGACTTGTTTTAGCGACATAGTAGGTTAATGCTATTTTAATAAATTGACGCCCGAAGACTTGTTTTAGCGACGGAATCAACAATCTCAATATCGATAAACAATAAATAATATACGATTCACAAAAACCGGCACAATTAAGCGAAAAAATTTGGAAACATAATAAACAAGAACATAAATTTTTTTTATTAATAATAAATTAGGGTTCACATTTGGGCATCGAAGTTTTTCACAAGCGCTCCGATCAAAGATTACAACTTGAAAATCCCACCACCCAAGGTGTTCAAACACTACAAAGTCCCCGAGTTCGAGGCCATGCTGGCGCACGAAGACGTTCCAACCCTCTGCGAATTCCTTTTTTTGGGATCGGCCGGGCTTCAGCCTGATTTCAACCTGCCATGCCCCCTTGCGGCTATATAATCTTGCACTCTCATGAATTGTTGTAAATTGATTGGTAAAGGCTTCCGGTATGTCCTACCAAACACAATACAAAAAATAGGTTAGTTTTGGTTAAGAAAAACAAAAGATCAAACTTTTAACACACGAAAATACAGAGAAAGAGGGATGGCCTACAAGTTCATTCTCAAATCCCGGCATCATGACTTTGAAAAAGTGTTTGCCTGCCAGGTGCAAGTTGCCAATAAAATCGTAGGTGGTCTCCGATCCAGAAGCCATCGAGGTCGGCGTTGAGGGGAGGACGGTGGTGTCGCCGGAGATGTGGGTCGTTCTAGATGGGGTAGCGGCTTGGGTTAGATGTGAGTGAGAGAGAGAGAGAGAGAATATAGTGGACTGATAAAAGCTGATTGCCCGATCTGATTAATAATATCTATAATAGGAGAGAGTTATATGTAAAGGACGAAGCGACCGACGGGACAGGTCCTGACATGTGTCAGCCTAGAGGTCGTCCGCTACAGTGTGGCGGGCGTCTTTTCCTGACACATGTCAGGAACTGAATGTCGTCCGCGAGACAGTCTCGCGGACATGGGAGGAGGGCAAAAAGGTAAAAAAGACTGTCCGGGAGACAGTCTCGGACGACTGACGGATTTCCAAAAAGGCACGATCTGTGCCGTCCATATTTCAGGATGGACGGCCAGATCGCGCTACCTCATTTTGCTAGCGCTATCAACAGATCAGCTCCCTATATATAAAATTAGATTCCAACCCTGTGCTACGTTCTCTCCTCCTTTTTTTTTTTCTTTTTTCATTTTCAATTATGAAAAACATTTCTCTTTAGCCACAAAAATGTGTTGATAATATTTGCTATAGCACCTTAAGGAAAATTGCCAAATTAGTGACAGCACTCTCAAAAAAATTGATTCTTCCAACATGCAATGGGCAATGTCACTGTGATAGAGCGACGAACCACTTGCGTATTCAAGAAAATTGTTTTCTGGGAATTCGTTGCAACGATGTCGTACGTAACTGTCAAAGGTGCATGCCATTCTACGATTGCTCACACTCTCTAGTACTACAAAAGATTTCGAGACATCGGTGTTCAACCGACATAATACGCTGTCATTTTTTATTTAATTACTCGGTTCCTTCAGTTCATGGGCCCAAAGAAAAGGAAGGGCAATGGTCTTGTAGAAAGTCCTACCTGGGTAAGACAGGTAATTCAACGGCCCAAATCTCACTGTTCTAAAAATCTTTTTCTCCAAGTTAATTCTTGTTTTTAATGTATTAAAAAAATAACTTTGACTTAAACTCATTAGTTGATGTGACGAATTCAATTTCATTCGATTACGTCTACCTCAGATTTATGTAAATGACCGTCACGCAAAAGATATATACACTTAGAGATTCATGAAACATCTTTATGTTTAAACGTTTGATTTATTGCAAAGCTAAATTATGATGACATGAAAAAAAAATAGGCTGCTTTTTTGGTTGATCTTTGGATAAAGTTTCGCGTCGGAAGATCACCGTGTGAGAAACAATTTTTACTTTTAATCTGATATTCAAACCGGCTGTGAGATAATTTGTGATTGTTCTTATAAGACATCACTAATAATCTCATAAATATATATAAGGCATTACCTTGTTGTGAATACGCGTACTTTGGGTTTTTAGAACTTACACGTGAAGTTGGACATTGAAAGAGGGATCCTATTCAAAAAGCTTATCCAATAAAAAAAATAGTTGATAAAGTGGATAGGATGTGGATAAAATTGCACCTATATTTTATAAAACTATTTTTTTTAATCTAACTTTAGAAACTAAAATGTAGGATTTTAACTGTTTTTACCTGTTTTTAGGATTAAAACCGGTTCGCTACAATTGCGTTCTCTCACTGATTCTTGAGTTCCATCTCTACTTGATTTATTACTTTAGAGAGGATTCCAAGAGGAACTTTTTAATCTTTCTTGTCAACTTCATCGTGACTTTATTGTATCTCGGAGGATTTTCACTCTGTAACTTTCTCAACATTTTGCGTTAGTTATTTCATAGTTGGGATTAATATCTATCAAATGCTCTTCTGAAATTGGATGGATGTCATTGACTATTGCATGAGTGTATGACCTTAAGTAATGAGTCAAAAGTATCACATACAAATTTTTTTTAAGAAAAAAGGACAAAACATTCAGAGTAGTGCACAAGAAGTCAAGTACCCAGTATATAGAGGCCAATGTTTTGGCATCTGAGCACTCAAATACTGCAGCAAATTGACTGCAATGTCAATGGAGCACACAATGTCCCATTCTTTGGTAATCTCTTCATTCATTCTTTTCC
>JAVXUP010005121.1:0-22270 GCA_033070095.1 Escallonia herrerae | reverse complement strand
TCTGGCCATCCCTCCCATAATTATTTTAAAGCATGATATACATTGTTCGAGTAATTTTTCATAGCTTAAACATTTAAGCCAACTGGTAAGTAAATGTGTTATTAGAGCTCTTGTTGTCTAAAGTCTCTGGTTCAATTTTTTCTGCATTCATATTTGGTATTGAAATTTGCAGTATTTTTATCTTTGCATCTAGTGGTGGGTTGGTGAACCTTGATTTGTATCTGCATGCGCAGTTGGGGCTTATAAATGAGCGGAGCATAAAGACATGATATGTGCACTGAGTTGTAAGGTGGTGCACCTTATTTTGTCCCTCCACATCTAATACAAGCTTGTAGTTAAGGAAAAGTTTTAAATTGTTAAGTTCATTCTCTAACAGCCCCAATCAATATACAACTTTTTCTTGAATTTCTTTCCAAGATGGATGAGAGATAAGCTTGATCTTTATTTTTAGTCGATAAAAGAAGACATCCAACTTACCGTGGGCATTATCGAATATCTTTCTAGGCACAAAGTTCAAGTGGGTTATATGATGTACAACCATCAAACGGTAAGCAGCAGGTGATTGGAACCAGAGGTGGAGCCACCGGGTGGCACTGGTAGGCCAGTGCCGACTTGTTGCTCCAACTTTTTCGCATGTATATGGTATATTTAGCACAATGATTAAAGTTCCCACCTAAAACTTTTGAAAATGCTCGAAGGATATGTCTTTTTGGTCACTTTACATGCTAAAGTACCTAAAAATTCTACGGATAGTTAAAAGAAATCTCCTTTTGGTCATTTTAAATGCTAAACTTAGATAAATAAATACCAAAAATCAAATTCCAAACTCCAAAAAATGAAGTCAATTTTTAACACAGTAGTGACAGAACAATACCTCTGCACCGCATACCTTACTTGTTTTGTCCTCTCCCTCCTCTGGTGGCTAGCGGTGATTTTTTTTTACCTTTCTTCCTTATATACTTAGTGTCCATCTTGAAAATGATTCTTGGCTCTGCAACTGATCGCAACTTAAAGCCAAGATCAGAACTCCATTATTTTTGGTCTAAGTCTCTTATGAATCTGCTCTTTTCGAACTATAATAATTGAGTGGGCAAGTATTTAATTCAAACGGATATTTTCAAATAGCTTGGGGCAATTAAATGGCTAGAAGGATCTTAACCATCTCTATAGTCAGCATTAACCCAATCACAACTTTTGACATTGGTGGATTATCATCTATCTGGCCACGTGATTCAAAATCCAATACCTAAGACACTACAAGCAAAACGTCATTTAGCGACGGATGTCATTCCGTCATCCGTCGCTGAATGTAACCTATAGCGATGGAAACACCGTCGTTAAATATCCTTCGCAAAATATTTTTACTGACGGAGGATTCCATCAGTGATAACCTTTAGCGACGTATATTTAACGACGGTTTTGTACCAACGACATTTCCATTGCTAAAACTTTTTTTCGAATTTTCTATTTTCAGTTGAATTTTGAAATTATTTTTATAAATTTATTTGCGACGGATTTAAATCCTGCCTAAAATAAATTTTTTATAGTTTTTTAAGCTTTTGGCGACAGATTTGGGTCTGTAGCTAAATATATGTGGCTAAAAAATTAAAATTTTTGAAAACAGGACTTTTAGAGCCGAACATTTAGCGACGGGATCGCTAAAAGTCCAGAGACAAAAACCCTTATTTCTCTTTCTCCCTGCCGCTTTTGGTTTTCTCTCTCTCTTACTGTCGGCCTCCTCCGTCTTCGAGAACCCCTCCGCCACCGCACAACACAACCACCACTGTTCCATCGTCTTCCCCCCTTGCCGGCAAATACCCGGCCCTCACTGCGTAACTCAACCACCGCCAATTCGTCGTCACCTCTGCTGTAAGTACCGCGCAATCCCCTTGCCGGAGAAGCCATCGTCGCCGCTTGCCACCTGCCACTGCCGCCACTCACCGCCCCCCGAGTACGTATAATTCTATGCACTTTATACATGTATGAATGATTACATGTTAAATTATATGTTACATATGCTTTATATTTTTGTTACATATGCTTTATACATGTGTGAATAATTATATCTTTGAATTATAAGTTATAAATGTCATAATTGTTGTAGTTGTTATAGTGTATATTTGTATTGATAGTTAGAATACAATTAACCGGTATTAACCCTAATCAATCCTAATTAAACCTAATCAACCCTAATTAAACTGATTAACCCTAATCAATCCAAATTAACCCTAATTAAATCTAATTAAGCCATAATTATACTATTTAAGCTCTAATACATCCCTAATTAACCTTAATAAGCTCTAATTAGCCCTAATTAACCTTATAAGACCTAATTATCATAATTAGTTCGAATTAAACCCTAATTAACCTAATTACATTATAACAATAAGCACTAAGTAAAACTAATTAACCCTACCTAATCAGGGTTAAACCTAATTAATTATCCTAATCAAACCCTAATTATCCTAACTAACCTATAATACATCTCTAATTAACCCTGATAAACCTTAATTAGATCTAATGAGTGCTAATTAACCTTATAAACCCTAATTAGTCGTAATTAAACCCTAATTACACCATAACAATAAGCACTAATTAAATCCTAATCAGGGTTAAACATTAATTTTCCTAACTAAACCCTAATACATCCCTAATTAGCCCTAGTTAAATCCTAATTATTAAAATTAGCCCTAGTGATCCTAATTAAACCTACTAACCCTAATTACCATACTTAACCTTAATTAAACCCTAGTACATCCCTAATTAATCCTAATAAGTCCTAGTTAACCCTAATTAAACCCTAATTATCGAATTTGGCTCTATATACACCCCTAAACCAAACTTTATACTAAACCCTAATTAAAATCTAATTATCAACCTTAAACCTTGTCCCTACATGGCAATATCACAATCACAGGCGACATAATATCAACCCCGCGAATGAACTCTATATTCCATCGAGAAACGTGAGTCGGCTACCCACATTAGAAATATTTATTGTTATTTTATGGTATCAATTGACAACGAGCTAGTTACAACTCGTTGTCAACGAATTTGAAAGTGAATCGTTTGGGTTATGGCATGTTCTTATAAATTAACCTAATGATTCTATTTTTTTGAAATTTTAAAATTTCAGAAAGATGGTTGCATATGTTACCAATTTTCAAACGCATGCATGCACAAAAAGCTTTAGTTCTTGTTCAAAGGTACTCATTACAAAGTAATTCTTTTGTAATGAGCTTTTTAGATGTCCAGTTTGGACAATTTGGAAAAGTTAAGTGTTTATAAAACAGTGTATTGACTCATACTCTGTGTTCTATGTCGTGGATATTTGGTACATGTTCACTAGTGTTTCTCTGGGTGCATACAGATTTGGTGTTCAAACATCCGTTAATTCTTACAAGAGCAAGATTAGACGGATGTTAGAACACCTAATCAATGTCGTGTAATTGGAGAAATACGAGGAAGTGCTGCCAAATTTTTCACAAACATAGGACTAAGCATGAGTTGGTAACTGTTTTATAAACATGTGCTTTTCTGAATAGGATAGGACCACTACCTATTAGAGAAAAGAGGGGGTATATATAGACATGTTATCACATGCATGCATTCATTTTCACATCGAGCCTACCTAATTATCAGTATTAATTTAAGGTGGTATATGGTATGTAATCTTAGTCGATTGAAGTTGGATGAAAAGGAAGAATGATGAGGATTTTGAGGATAGCGTCGATGAATTTCTCGAGTTCTCTTACGCGCATCCTGCATAAGTTGACTTTTAGATGATAAGATGTCTGTGCAGTAAATGTGAGTTGTTGCATTAGAGAATAAGAATGGTGGTAAAATGGCATCTTTTAATTTCCGGTACGGTTTTATGGGTGGATACACAAGGTGGACGCAACATGAAAAAACGATAGTATTGTCATCCAACCTGACTAGTCAAGCTAACATTAGGGAGGAGGCACATTATGATTACTGAGATATGATTATGGAGGCTGGGCATGCTAATGTTGAATGGAGTGACTACCGCGGCGATGATAGTCCCCAGCAGCTGAACGAGGGGGCTAATTAGTTTTATGATTTTTTGAGAGACGCGGATGAGCTGTTGTGGGATGGAATCCGAACACACATGGCTGTCTGCAGTTAGTAGGTTATTACAGTTGAAATATGACCATGGGCTAAGTGAGAAATGATTTAACGAGTTTGTTACTTTTATCAAAGAAATTTTATCGGAGAGTGAAAAGCTGCCCCCGTCATACTATGATGCGAAGAAGATGACGAGGAAAGATAGATTGAGCTATGAGTGGATAAATGCGTGAAATAATGACTGTGTATTGTTCTGAAAAAAGAATGAGGACTTGACACGATAACCAATATGTGATCATTCGAAGTATATAAACTGGACAAAGGGAAGAACGAAAACATTGAATGGAAGGTACTGCAATATTTTTCATTACCCCAAAATGAAGATGATTGACTTGTATTGTTGTAACATGCATTCTTTTAGTTCTCGGTTTATATAGTGTTTTTATGCTCAGTTCATATATATACTCGATTCATTTATATAGTGTTGTAACGTATGTGGACTATACATTGTTTTGTATGTGTTAATTCTTTGGACTTGTTGTACACGAAGTCAGGCGTGGATAGATTACATGCCATCCGTGCTCGCGGTGGACGCCGAGTTGCGTCAACCTCAGTGGCTCTCGCCTTGTCATTGCCTGCTGATAACGAGGCACATAGTGCTCACATCTAGCAAGCGGGGGCCCAGTCCGTGGCCTAGTCCTAGCCGCTGGCCCAGCCCCAGGCCAATTCCTCCTACACTTCCGCTGATTCTCCTTCTTCTGTGGATTCTACCTCATGCATATTTGATAACGACGTTTGGTCATAATGCTAGACTTATATTTGATCTGTATTAATGTTAGTGTTTTGTAGGACTTTGATGAGGCCGTGGACCGACAGGCGGGGTGCACATCGACCCCCAGCATAAACAGAGAGTTACTCTTACCCAGGAGCGCCAGTAAGTAAAAAAAATTACATAATGCAGTACTTACAATCTTCAATTCTGATATTTATTATAGTCCATTTATTTAATGTATCGATGTTTGTTTATCTATCAAGATTCTGAAGACTCCAGCGAATATGAAGATCGGCGTCTTTATGAAGGGCCGATTCTTTGAGCCACCACTATACTGGAGGACTGGGATGCCACGACGAGGGAGTCCTTATGGGAGGAGTGGCTGGAATGGCTTTTAGCCATTTGTGTCAGTCATTAGTTGTTTAATTAGAACTTAATTTTAAATTAATCATATTGATTATGTAATTGGATGCCTTGTACGAGGGGTTCGAGTTTGAGTTGCTTGAGCAACAGGCGTTGAGGAGGCAGACTTTTTTTGCCTACATCGGCAAAAATTACAAGCGATGGTTGCACGACGCACGGGAGCTGGCGAGGAAGATGATGCTCGAGGTTGGCCTGATGGAGGAGTGGAAGAAATTTTTCCCTTATTAGATATCTTCATTTGTATGGGGAGAGATAGTTGATAGGTTGAAGAATGATACGTCCTGGGAGGCCAAGAGTAAGAGTGGGAGCGAGAACAGATTGGACAAAGATTCCACGCACCCGGGGGGGTTGGTGGCTCACGTCCTCTGACACAAGAATGCGATTGAGCACCCGAACCTTGCGTCGGATGATGACTGTGCTCTGACGTACACTCAGACACACGTGAGGAAGAAGGATAATGACAATCAACACCAGGCGGGGGACTATGTTTCAGAAATTTCTTGGCAGATCGATGTAAGTCACGAATTAATTTGTTTAGTTTGTTAAATTTTTTCCTTCGTATTCGATGTTTGTTGTCTTAATATTTTGGATGTCAAATCATTATTTTATAGGCCTCGTACGAACAGATCAGGTGATCTGGGCAACAGTCCGGATAGCCATCAGCTTCCATGAGTACGGGCACGAGTACTGGGGGATTGAAGTAATGACTGGATACACCGGAGGTCGTCAATAGGCCGAAAGGAAGCATACACGGCCTCCCTGGTACGACTGCACGTGTCTTGATAGGAATGTCCCCACCCCTGCTGCCCCTCCACAACTCAGACACCGACCGTGGGGCACTGTCATTACAAGAGGACGAGATCTGTTGTATTGCTACAGAGGTGTCGCGGTGAACAATCAGGTACAACCACTATATATGTTGAGTGAACACTTTATACAATTTCTATCGAGATTAATGCGTTCGTGCCTTTACATGCAGGGCACTACTGCTGGACATGCCAAGCCGAATCCAAATCACAATGCTCCTGTGGATGAGGTCGATTACCAGGATCCAGATTTAGGACTCGCCTACCCCTGATCAGCCCTTTCTCGGCCTCCTACCTATTTTTATCCCGCTCCCGTGCCCCCCTCCCCCCGACTTGTACTCCCCTCCCCTACTCTATTGTTTCCCGCTCTCGTGCTCTCTTGAACTTTGTATACATTTTATTTTTCGATTGGTATAAAATTCATTCTTTATACATGTGTTGTGTCCGTGTTGGAGTTAAATAATTGATGATGGATCGTCAATTATTTCACCCTAATGTGCATTGAGAATTATTTGCTGGATTGAGAATGTTTGTTGAGAATTTGTAATTATAGGTTTGCGTATTAAACAATAAAAAATATTTTTAAAATTAGTTTGATTTTTAGCGACGGATTTTCTCCCGTTGCTAAAAAGTTCTACTTGAATAAATTAATTTTAGCGACGGAAGTTCTGTCGCTAAAATTCTAAACGACAGACATTTAGCGATGGATTTTCCGTCGCTAAAAGTCATCATTTTTTTAATACTTTTAAGCGACGGATAATCCGTCGTTAAAACTTTTGACGATGAATTATTCTGTCGCTTAATATTTGATGTAATAAATTATTTTTGAAAAAAGAAAATAAATTAATATATGAAAAATAGAATTAGTGACGAAATATCCGTCACTAATTGTATTTGTACTTTCGTCGTTCAAGGTCGACTTTAGGCGACGGATTTCATAATTTCGTCGCAAAACTTTTAGCGATGGGGTTGTAAGAAACGGACTTTTAGCGACAGGATGTCCGTCGCTAAAAAGTATTTGACGATGGATATACGGCTTTTAGCGACGGATTTGCCCGTCGCTAAAAGTCTTTTTTTGTTGTAGTGAGAGCTATCTAGCCCGTCATTATAATGCATTTGTAAACCTACATCTGGTGTGGTTGTACTGCTTAGTAAGTACTCCATCCATCTTATTAAAATCGATTAGATTTTCCTTTCGGCTATCTTATAAATATTATTCACTTTCTAAATTAAGATATATCTCATTGTTGTTTTTTCATTTTTGCCCTTTTTCTAAACTACCTACTTTCTCTCTCCTCATGTACTCCCTCCACCATCAATTATCCTTATGCTTCATCTCCTTCCAAGTTATCATCCACTTGATACCTCATTCGGACCACTAGTATCTCTGTCCTCTTCCTCGACCGTCACTATTTACTTCAACCATCATCTTTGACCCACCATCACCACCACCAACCCGTCACTTAGACCAACCACTGCCGCACCATCTTCATCTTCTCCCTCGACTAACCAGCATCCCGGTCTACTTCAAGCATCACCACCGTCATCTCTGATCCACCACCACCAACTCGTCACTTTTTTCAGCCACCACAAGTATCGTGCCTCCCTCAAGACTCAAGAATGTGTTTTACATTTTTTGGTTTTAGTTAGATTGTGATATAATTTCCATATTTAAGATCCTCAAGAGTTTGTTGAAAGTTAACTAGGTGATAATGTTTATAGTACGGTGGTTGATTGGAGGTAATGGTGGTGGTTTGAGGTAGGGAAGGTTTGTTGATGTCATGGACAAAAACTGCCTAGGCGTTCACCTTTGCTTGGTCGGCTTCGTCTTTTACTTAAAGGAGCTGGGGCATTTGCCTACTCGATCGCGCCTTTCGCTTTTCACCTAGACGTTCACCGCTACAACCAATTAGCTGCTATAGTCGCATGTCATCACATCGGTCCACTGTCGCATCCCATTAGAGGTGTCAAATGGGCCGGGCGGCCCGCGGGCTGGCCCGACCCGGCCCCCTTCTGGCCCGGCCTGGCTCGGCCCGTTCATGAATAGTGCTGGCCCGGCCTTTTAGGGCTTAGGGCCTGGGCCTGGGTCAGGCCTGCATTTCCCAAAAAAAGCCCGGGCCCGGCCCAGGCTGGGGTCTAGCCCTGTTCTGGCCCGGTTCTGCCTGAGAAACCTTTTGTCCATCCAACGGTGAAGGCTCCTGCTCCAGTAAAGGCTCCAACCCATGCACCAGAGAAACCTTTTGTCCATCCACCAGTGAAGGCTCCTGTTAAATGATGTACGCACATTTTGTGCTGAGTCTTTTTCCCTTATTCATTTTTATTATTCTAAACTTATCCACATAATATCTTTTTGTAGGTTACATCCATTGCAGAGGAAACTGACCCAGAGGTAACTTGAGCATTAACTTTTCATTTAAGGAAGAATTATCCCTTTGATCTAGTATCTTATGTATGCTTCTACCCTAAATATACATTTGTCCATGATGATATTGCGTTTGAATTTTATATGCATGGAGGTTTACAAAGTTATCATGTGATTGCACGGCTGCATTTAACAATGTGTCACCTATACGCGAGTCCTACCAGGAAAATATGAGTTAGCACTATACATCTAACACTACCATAGACCTAGTAATGACAGAAGTCTTGTGCACTGGGCCAGTTAGCACTATACATCTAACACTCCCATAGACCTAGTGATGATAAAAGTCTTGTGCACTGGGCCGTCATTTTCTTTTTTGGGCAGGAGTTAGCAACTAAATTGATTGATTGCCCAACTTCGTTTCTTTGTTCTTCTTGTAGCACACCAAATCCTCACTTAAGGCTCCTGTACATGCCCCTTCGAAGGCTCCTACTCATCCACCAGAGAGTTCTCATGTCCATGCCCCAGCAAAGGTTCCTTGCCATGCACCAGAAAAGTCTCATGTCTACCCCCCCAAGAAGGCTCCTATCCAAGCACCAGAACATTCTCATGTTTGTCCACCATCAAAGGCACCTGCACATTTTAAAAACCCTTACCTTGAATAATAAGAAAATGCCCAAAAAAAAATAAAAAAATTGGGCCAGGGCCCGGCCCAAGCCCGGCCCTAAATGTTGGGCCTAGGGCTTGGGCTTGGACCGGGCCCAGATATCCCCAGAATCAGGCCCGGCCCAGCCCGTTTTGCAGCCCCCTTGGCCCGGGCCCGGCCTGATTTGCTGGAGGCCCGATGGGCTTGGGCTGGGCCGGCCCAAGCCCGGCTCATTTGACACCTTTACATCCCATGAACAACTATGGTCGCATATCAGTAATGGGGTTGATGCAGATCTTAACTAGATTTTTAGATTCCATCAGGACTTGCTTGCTTTTAGATATGATTCCTTCAGAAAACATAATCTCTTTTCGGTTTAATTTCATGGTAAAACTTTGATTTGAGAATAAACAAAAATCAATGATTATCTGGATTTAATGCATTCTTGCTTTTCATTATTTATTTTTTATTAGTGGACGATAAGAAGTATTCTCGAGACAACATTTTGTGTCAATTGATACTAAAAGCGCACCCCCACATCGGCTTAGTACACTCAGAGAGTCAAGGAATGAAGTAAACCTCCTTGACCACTATGTGAATCCCTTGAGGTTTCATCTTTTATATGTTTATCATTCAAACTTTACCCCTCTCATGGCACAAATTGGTAAAATGAGCGCAATGGAAACCCTTTTGTTGGTCTTTAGTCATGCGTTTCAATTAAAACCTTAAGGTCTTATGTGACACTATCATATACGGAGTCATGCTTAGGGCGTTGCTTGCAATCTTGCGTACTTAAGATGTCACACAAACTACTAGAAACAATGTTAAGGAAGTAACTGATAGCAATTGCTGGCATGGTAGTTTTTCTCTTTGTAAAAATAGAGAAAAAGTAGAAACTTGTTTCTCAATTCTTGAGAAAGCACGAAAATCAAAACTCATGATAAAGTTTAAGAAGAGCAAGATTACTCGTATCATAGACTTTGACATGTTTGGCACAATCTTTTAATTCAAAAGAAAATAAATATGTGCTTCATCTATGTTGCTTGGTGTAGCTCGTGTACCTAACTTTCGTTGAGGTGAACCTAGAGATGTCAAAGGGCCGGGCTTGGGCCGGCCCAGCCCAAGCCCGTCGGGCCTGCTGTGGGGCCGGGCCGGGGCCGGGCCAGTGGGGGTTGCGGGCCGGGCCGGGCCTGCCGAAGGCAAACCTAGGCCCAGTCCAGGCCCAGGCCCTAGGCCCAATAGCTAGGGCCGGGCTTGGGCCGGGCCCGGGCCCTTTTTTTTTCTTCTTGTTATTCAATTTTAAATTTCATCTCTAGGCAATATTCACAATTTAACGAACCTAATCTTTATCCTTTTATTTCATTATAAGTAATATACATATATATGTATGTATGTATATACATATTTATTTGTTAGCCATTATATTTTTTATTATATGTTAAACATTTTCATACTCTTCTTGATGAGCTTTATTAATAAAATCTTAACACATAACAATTTATATAGAAAAATAATAAATGTATTCATAGGCCCTCCTCCTTTTATCCGGGCTTGGGACCGGCTGCTTGTAAACAAACAGGCGAAGTTACCTATTTTTTTATATATACGAAAAAATATATATCTTGCTTGTAAAAATTTATTTTATATATATGGAAAAAAAGTATATTTTGTGAAAAAATTTATTCTTAAAATTCTAACAATCAAAATAATAATGAATGTCTATCCAAAATATCAGCAATCAAAGATCAAGAAATCTGCAACGTCAACCAAAAGGATCAAAAGAGGAAAATAAAAACAAATTACCTAATCATCCAGAAGTACTTCAATATCCGAGTCACTGCTCTTCCTATCATCAATCGGTTTATCTTGCTCGCGGTATTTCGCATCAAGATAATCCTTCCAACATACACATAGCTCGAGCGACTCGGGGTTAAGACGACTCCTCCTGTCATCCAAAACCCTCCCGCTAGCTGAAAATGCCGACTCTGAAGCAACCGTGGAGGCTTGCACTGGCAGTACATCCCGTGCAATTTGGGATAAAGTTTTATACATGTTTTGATTTTGTTTCCAAAAATTTAACAAATTAAAATTAACCTGTTCTTGCCTTGATAAATCAGAATAATGATCAGTATTTGCATATACACCAATCTCATTAAAAGAGGAAAAAGTATACGAACCTGCCGAATTAGAAGTACCTTCACCTGGTAGTTGTCTTGCTACTAGATGTTCAAAGCCCTGAAGGTATGGCGCATAATACCTCTCAACAGTGGATGATGATGTAGCTCGCCCGCGCACGTCAGCAGAATTACGATAGACGTTGAACAAGTCCTCAAACCTCTTGCTCACTTTTGCTGTGAATGCGGTTGTCTCCTCTGCTGTGTAGCACATTAATTTCGATATCTCTTGTATCGAGGCGTTCACGCCATGCAACTTTAACCTAGGATCTAAACAAGTAGCCACAGTAAAAATAACAGGCAGTTACTCCAATATTTATTAAATTTTTGATCCATCACTTTTACTATTTCCTTAAAGGGTCCTATATATCTCCATTTTGTTAACATTGTAGCCATCTTCAGAATTTCTATTACAGCGAGAGGAGAGGTGGGATAGTACGTACCAGACAATAAATTGGTAGACGTGTAGAATACCTCCAAAAATTCAGCTAGGTATGTGGCCATCTGCCATTCCTCTTGAGTTGGCAAGCCGGCTGGGAACTGGGTTAGTAGAAAATGCGTATAGACTTCTCGGTATGCCAGAATGTGTAAAAGCATGTGGTATGTAGAGTTCCACCTGTGGACCACATCTGTAACTGCTCTCCTGCGAGGCATATTATATTGAACACACAACGTTTTAAATTGTTGTGTTCTCGGACTCGAGCTATTAACATACGCTGTCATACCCCTCATTTTGAGAAGAATATCTCCTGCAGCAGCTAAACCATCTTGAACAATTAAATTAATAATGTGACAAACACAGCGAACATGAAATAATTCACCGTTAAGTACAGGTTGAAGCGTCTCCTTTAAAGCTGCAACAGCAACTTTATTATTAGAAGCATTATCAAAACTAACACTCATAATCTTATCCTTAATTTTAAATGTGGTGCATGCTTTTAATATAAGAATAGCAATGTTCATTCCATCATGCGGATAAGGGAAGTGCTCGAAAGCGATGATTCTCTTGTGCATAACCCAATCTACATCAATCCAATGAGCGGTCACACAAGAATAACTAACAAAAGTATAAGGAGATTGCCAAATATCAGAAGTAAGACTAACTTTACCTTCAAATTTATCGAAATAATCGATAAGGCGTGCTTTAGCAGCATTGTACTGTCGGAGTGCATCGGATCTAGTTGTGTTTCTATGAACCTTTTTGTACAAAGGTTGAACGTATGTGTTCATATATCTAGAGTGCTTAGGATTATCGGCAAAAGAAAAGGCTTGTTCATCATGAATAACAAATTCAGCGAGACCGTCTCTTTGCTCTCGCTGATTATAAACAAATAACTTACCGTCAAAAGATAACTGCGTTTGGGTAGGTTCGACGTGGCCTTGTCGAGGTGCACACAGAGGGTAATGCCTGTTAAGATGTCCATTACCACTACCAGACGAAAATAATTTAGCGCAGTACTTACATCGAGCTTTTCGGATGCCGTCCACCATAACTACATCGAAATGATTCCAACACTCGGCTTTCTTTTTTTCCCCTTTTGGACTTCTGGCTCATTACCGGAGGCATTGCTCGGCCCTTCTTCATCATGACCAGGCATAGGGTTGAGATTATGCCACGGAGTAGTAGCTTCGCCAACCGAGCTGCGTCCTTGACTATAATGCGGGGGGTCTTCATCAGGCGTGTATTCAAAATCTGGAATGTTTTGATTGAACTCCCAATTGGCTTGGGTATCTATCATACAGCCTGTACTCATTCGTCCAGGAACGAATGGTTGTGTTGGTGCTTGGATTGGTGTTTGTGATGGCCGTGGCGCTGGCGCTTGTGCTGGTGGTGGTGCTTGCGATGATGATGATGTTTTTCGTGATGACGATGCACGCCTCATTTTCTTCAATAATCCAGCCATATTTCGAGCTAAACTTTGTAAGAGTAACTAAATACACAAGTATAAGAGTAGTAATAAGAAATAACAATTAAAAGAATGAACGAGTAACAAATATTAGAGAGTTAGTAATTAAAAAGAATTTAGCAAGACTAGTAATTAATAAACAAGAGTACTAATTAGTAAATACTAGTAGTAATTAGCAAGAGTAGTAATTGGAGAGGAAAATAGTAGCAAAGCTTGTAGAAATATAGAATGTTTAGGTAAGAGAGAGTAAGAAGATTGGTGTGAAAAATTAGAGAGAAATGGTGTGAATTTATAGATTTTAGAAACTTCACAAAAGACCAAAATACCCCTACAAACTATCCGTTTATAGTTGTTGGGGAGGGTAAGAGTGTAAAGGAGTTGAAAAATATAGGTTAGACTAAAATACCCCCCAAACTAGCCGTTATATTGCTGTTGGGGGGGTAAAAGTGGAATTTTGGAAAAGGGGTGGAAGAAAGGGGGGAAAAACAAAAAAATTCAAACAAGTGGGGCCAAAACCGGGCCAAACCCGGGCCGCAGACCGGGCCAGCCCCGGGCCAGATCCGGGCCGCAGATCGGGCCAGACCCGGGCCGACTTCGGGCCGGGCCAAACCCGTTTCCGGGCCGGGCCGGGCCGGGCTTTTTCGCAGCAATGGACGGCCTGGTCCAGGCCCAGGCCCCAGGCCCGCTGTGCTGGGGCCGCTACTGTTCATCGTCGGGGCCGGGCCAGCCCGCGGGCCGCCCGGCCCGTTTGACAACTCTAGGTGAACCAAACGAGCGGTAAGTTGTCTCAAAATTTTATGACAGTACAAAAATTTGACCTCTTGTTACTTTGAGCATTTCTTATAGGAGATGTTTTATAAGGAGGTGGTAAACTAGCCGGGGGATCAAAGGAAAGCCGGCGGGATCACCGTCACTCTCCAGATTTCTAGAACATTTTTAATTTTTTTATAAATTAGGTACGTATAATTCTGGTATTTACAATATGTTACTGTATTGTAATAATAATGTATTAAGACTTTTTTTTGGTTGACTTTATGATATATTGTGCTACCAGCCGTCACAATTTTTGGTTTTGTCTTTCTCCAGCTTAGAGGCCGTTTGAGATTGATTCTCAAAAGCAGATTTCAACTTAAATCTGAATCAATTTTTAAAACTAGATTTAATCTACTTTAAGCAGAATTTGACAAAATTAGTTGTGAACTAACTTAAAGTTACAAAAAATGCTTGGATTGAAAGTGATTAAATCAGTTTTGATATGATAAAATGACCATAAAGAACACTACATAAATAAAGTTTCTAATATCCATTTAGTTAAGTAATGTTAATATAACTTTTATTTGAAAATAACTACAATATACAAAAAATTATTGAAAAAGCTATTTTCAATCACTTACAAAAATTGTCAGTTCTTATTCTGAATTAACGGTAGAAGAGCGTATAGAAATGGTGGAGAGGAAGAAGACGGTTGTTGATGAACTGTTGTGCTCCCTTTCTCTGTTAGCGTAGAAGAGCATATAACTTCAAAAGTTAATTACAAGTCACACCTAATAATTAGTTAAAAGGGTATGAAATGTCTTTTTGTGAAAAACATGGGGATATGATGGTAAATTAAAAGTTCAAACCTATTTATGAAAAAAGTGATTATTTTATAATCCTCACTTTCTAGAATTATGGATTTAATCAGTTTTTAACTTTTTTAGCTAGATTAAATCTCATAATCTATTTTGCCAAACACTCACATACCTGATTTAATCTAGATTAAATCAGATTTGACCATCCCAAAATCAATCCCAAACACCCTCTTAATCTTTATCTTTTCAAGTTTCAAATCTCTAGATTATAAAAAAAAAAGCAACAAATTGAGGTTAAGTTTCTTTTTTTTCTTTTTGTTTCAATTCTTATAACAATTAATATATACATGTACTATTTTCGTTGTATAACTTAATAATCATAGCTAGTACATATATACATGTACTAGTTAAGCTTCTTTCATGCAATATTAGCGATTTGTTGTTCACTAATCTTATCAAATTAAATACTGTAACTGCTGAACCAGTATTTTTGGCTGTGAAAATGGTCAAAACTCGACAAGACGGATGATGCTTTTCTCATGGATTCTTTGATTTCGCACATTGAGAAAGATATTGCGAAGGTGTTTATTATAAACTCGATCATTGATATTTTCGTAATTATAAAGAACGTCAAGTTCCGCTTTGAGAATTGGTTCATACATATCATAAAGTTTTTTTTTTACTACTTATGTTTCCCTTTTTGTGAATCCTTGATAGACAACTTTAAAATTTTATCTTTTTAGTTTTTCATGTTTTACATGAAATTGAACCTTCCGGATTATTTTACTTTAGTTATCAATTTTCTTTTTTTGATTCTTTTTTATCCTCCTGATAATACTTACTTACTGGATCAACTCCTGATGACCACACTAGTGTTTCCATACTAGAATGCTTTTAGCTCATTTTTAGCTGGTAAAGAGAAAAGACTTAAAAAAAATTAAATGCTTGTGTATAATAGGAATCACCCCAGGTAGCTCCATTTTTTGCTGGTAATAAATAACGCAACTTTTCCTCAATAAGGACCATCTACCTGTATCTGTATTGATCCTCAAGCCGCCAGGTCTGTTGCCACATGCCTTGCAAGGTTGGCAATTGTGGCCTACCCCCTTTGGACTTATCGCCTTTATGTTCTTAAAGTCATCGTTGTGACTTAAAGTCAATTAGTAATAAAAAGAAAGGCTTATATGTGAATATGTCAACTGTTAATTTTTTGACGTGAAACTTAAATCTCAACATGCCACATCACGTATAGTCATATTTCTTTTAAATAGGCCAAAAATGTCGATGACTTAAACTGAATTGCAGTGACACTAATTTTGGGCCGTTGTCCGTAAATTGATCCACTGTAGTACCATGTGAATCCATCCGATTCAAAATGAATTGATAATGAAAAGAGAACCCTACAAGTGTGCAGGATTTATATCACTACAATTTTGATTCGCATTCTCTATTGGGTTGTAATTATATTCCGTTCCTAGGAAAAAAAGAATTATTTCAAATTATTTTTTGAACATGCTAAATTTACTTTTTGCGTCAAAGTGATTCACAAACTCATCCCAAACACCATTCACTCCCTCATTTGACATAAAAAAAAATGTCATAATATGATTTTAGTGCCTATTATCTTGTAGTTTCTAAGAATGTAAATCATTATCTTTTTCATAGTAGGAACTAAATTCAATAAAAGAAGCTATCAAAACACAACCTAAAGGTGAAAGCATACAAACACTACGTTTGGTGGAGCTTTTAAGGAAGGAACACGTGTCGCTTTTAATGCGCCTAATTACTCTTTATGATTCCAAGGCTTTGGCATTTCATGGCGGCTTTGCCTAGCCTTAATCGACTTTAATTTTGCAACGATCATCAGATCTAAACAAAAATTTATAATATGTTGAGAGAATATATTTAGTTCACACCCTAGAACAAATTAATCTATCATACTAAATGCACTTTTTGACGGCAAAATAAAAATGTCAAAAAGCATATTAGGTACGAGAATGGATGCTGCCTATGTCAAAGTACCCCAACCTAGATGGGTTATAGTTGAGCTTGAAACTCACCTAAAAAAAGGGGTTGTTCATTTGATTAACTTTGAAAAAGACGTTGGTACACGGTGGGGGTAGAGGTGGGGGCGTATTCATTTCGACAGGACAAGTTCCTCCAAATTCTTCAAAGCTTGAGTCATGCAATCTGCATAATCTTATAGAAAATTTCTATCTGCTAAGGCCCATGTTTAGATCTTGCCTAACACGTAGGGAAGGAAAGGAAAGTATATATATATATATATATATATATATATATATATATATATATATATATATATATATATATATATATATATATATATATATGGGAGAAAAGAAATGCTTGTAGTGAAATCAATAGAAAAGAAAATAATGTCTTAGGGAGTTTGGCAGTATATGATGTTGGAAGTCCGTTTCACATTTTTCTGAATACTTCAGCCAGCCAAATTGCAAGAAGGGAAGCTACTTCTTATTGCCTCAATCTTTCCTTTCTAATGTGAATTCAAAGATCCTATCAAAGCGGTTTGAACTGATGGGCTGAGTTTTGGTCATATCTCAGTTGTTTTGTCGCTTATGTTCTCACAAAACTTTTGTAATTAACATACATGTGCTTCTTACGTGCATATATTTCCATCAATTTTAAAAAGAAAATCCTATGAAAGCAAACAATCGGAATTGCACTCCCAGCTTGAAGGAAGGTTGAAGCAAAGATAAAATCCTATGAAAGCAAACAATCGGAATTGCACTCCCAGCTTGTAGGAAGGTTGAAGCAAAGATAAAGTCTAAGGACAAGGTCATAAGCTTTTTTTTCATCTTAATGCACTTGACATGCTAAAATAAAGCCCGAAGCTAAGAAGTCATCTATACAGGGGCAGAACCAGGAATTTTTTTAGGGGGTGTAAAAATTATATCGAATTCATTAAAAATTTTATTAAAATAATATTAAAAACAGAGTACACTTAAAAAGCGTACAAAAAATATCATTAAGCTTCACGAGAGTAATTAAAGATTCTTTACAAGTACAACACCCAAAAAATACAAATTATACTCCAACTGTTTACAAAACAGTACATTTTCAACCTCCCAATTCTAAATAGCCAAACAAACTCGAGCTCAACGTCACATTTCAACACAATTATAAACTATCTATGCACCAAATTATAAATTAGAAAAGCAATTAGCCAATTAAGAATTAGCAAAGCAAATTAACCAAATAATTAAGATATTCCAATTCAACCAAATCACTAATAATTTCTGCAATATAATCAAGGCATACTCTTCCAACAACTAATTAAGAATTGGCAAGCAAATTAACCAAACATATTTTTAAAATCTTTATATAATCACTGAAATTAAACTAAAATTAAATTAACCAAACATATATTCTAAACCTCTATATAATCACTGAAATTAAAGTAAAATTGACATATTAAACTAAAATTAAACTATTACCTCACAGAGTTAGAGTAACTGTCGAAGAGCCTCGTCGCCTGAGCCTTCCTTCGTCTTTGTACCAAAGCTGGTATTTTGATAACGAGAAAGAGCCCTATCAAAGTCAGTCGCGGTCAGCGTCAGTTCGGCAGTTCCAGATTTGGTCGGAGTTCCAAATCTAGTCGGAGTTCCAACCATCGAAGTGAGTCACGGTAGTTCCAACCGGCGAAGTGAGTCACGGTCGTTGCCTCGTCACGGAGTTCCAGATTTGGTCGGCGTTGCAGTGAGTTGGTGGCCAGTGCTCACTGCTCGATGAGGTCAACAGGTCGTCTTCGTCACTCGACAGGTCGTCGCGGTGAGTCGGTGGCCGTCGTCAAGCAGTCAACAGTCACGACCTGAGCTTAGTCCTCACCAACAGTCACGAGAGAGAGAGAGAGAGAGAGAGAGAGACTGCCGACTAGTGTGGGGTCTCGGGGAACGGGGTCTCGGTGCAATTTCCAATTTTTTTTCTTCCAAAAATTCAAGGGGTGCTTCAACCCCCCTAGTTACCACGTAGTTCCGCCCCTGCATCTATAACACAATTTTGCGAGGAGTCAAGGGCAATAGCTAATATGAGCTAGCAGTTCGTCTTGACGACACAATAACATTCTCTTTTTTTATGCGAGGTTTGACCCAACAATTCGCAAGTTACAAAGATTCATCAGTGTGTGTCCGTGATATTACTGTCAAGTTTAATACTTTAGATCTATCAGAGATTCAGGATAAGTTATAATCTACTGTTACTTTCTAACAATGTAGATTAGATCAAATTGCATGGACGACTGTTAAACCTTCAATCAGTTTTGAGGGGAGTTTTGAAAAGTAGTTTAAATTAGGTTTTGTACAAGGTATGTTGTAATCAAAAGATTTTCCTGCTCTTGTAGTTTGTTCTGTCAGATTAGTAATTCAATGTTTGTACAATTTAAAAGGAAGAAAAAAAAAGGAAAACAAAGCTAGGCTGGCAACCCAAATAGGCTAGCAATCAAAAGTTCCAAGTTCAGACTGAAGAAAGCTGCTCCTGAACGCGGAATAATTGAGTGCGCCTGGTTAATCATATCGTATTTTGGTATATGTATTTAAGCATTAAATACATTATTAAGTCCAAATCTCTTATATCCTAAACTTTTAATTAGAACAATTATTAATTTAATATAGTATTAGGATTCTGATTTTATAATAATTTATAATTTAATTGTCTTTTCACGTATAATGCGGGGCATGTACATAAAAAATTCCGTTAATCATTATACAATATTGAGCTCTAATCTCTTATAACTGGTGCAATTATTAGTGTATTAACACGTAAACAGATCAATTTGTTCGAAAGCATCCTGCTTGTGTCCTATCACAAAAAGATTTTACATGCACTTAGCATAATCAATTAGCTACGGTCCAAAAAATTACTCTATTTAAAGGCTCAATGCTTTTGATGCAGTTTGTTGATAACGAAATTTCAAATTGTTTATCAACTTTGTATAAACAGATTTTTGTTTCATTTTTCTTTCCAAGTCATTAAAGAATTATTTCTATATTATTATAGGCCAAGCAGATTTTTTCAACAAAAAAGAAGACAAAGCCATGTCAAACTGAGTAAAGGGTAGGAATATGTTCTGTAGTATCATTACGTAAGGCTAGCAGAATAAGGACACCTGATGCGTGTCTTCGGAAGCAAAAGAAAAAATAATAACAAAGAAATTGCCCCTACTGTTACACTGTGCTTCTTAAAAAGTATTGGTGCAAGAGGTTACTATAACTCTAACTTTTGGTAGTTGATAATATAACAAAATTATTGAATATTAACAATTTCGTCACTCAATTTGTTAGTAGGTAGACGATACTTATTCTGACTATCTTCAACCAACAAAAAATCATAACTTCGATCAAAAGAGGAAACTAATGAATGCTGTGCACATTTTAATTTGACTCAATTGCACTCGAAACACCGAGTTTTTCATGAATTTTCACCTAAAACCCTGGCTTTTGTGTCGCAACCCGGATCTATAGTTGGACTCATGAGCTAGGTCTGTGACGGCCCACAGGCCCATTGGACTCTCACCAAGAGCTCTATCATGCCTTACTCACGAACGTCAATACAACTGCAGTGGTATTTAAACTTTTACAACTTCGAATACATTTTCATTTCTAATTTTTGTACAAAAATTCTAATAACAACACTAATACCAGACCTCGACTTGTCTAATGCAGTCTCCAGAGCTTCACTTTAAAATTTCAAACCTACACTCGTCACCATCACCTTACTTTTCAAACTTGAAATGATAAATTAGTGGTGAGCTTTCACGTGTTCAGTAAGTAACCACTGATCCAACTAGCTGGACCATAGCATGTTAGAAAATATCTCACTTCACAAATTAGCAAATTTACGAGATAATATCAAGGAGTACATGATAATTTTCCAAAGTAGAGAAGATAAGTTATTTTGTGAAATGTAACAAGGTACAACGAACAATTCTGAGCGCATAAAAATCATTTAAGTATAAAACATCGTCACCAGAGAGTTTGAACCCAACACTAGCTCATAATATGCTGTGGTCAACCATTCGTCCTATTAAGTTGGATCCGGAATCCCACCCGGGGATAATAATCATTGTTGAAGCAAGGGCAACCACAAACATTAGAATTACGCGTCAACATTCTCTCCAATTGACAAGGACTCGAAATCTAACTTTCTCCCATTAGATATGGGGCACAAAAACATAATAAGCGAAAACAACCAATTTCCTTTATTACCAATATAATCCTTGAATCACTGATGGTCCAACCATCTCAAGACATTTCAATAGTTTTCCGAAACATTTCATATCCATAATAATGTCACTACCAAAAACATCTCACTTGCACCAATCATTTTAAATTCCAATTTCATTACAATCTCCAACAACATATCATTTACATGCTGATCCGATTTTAACAAGAAATAAGTGTCCCTACAAGCATTTTGGCAAAATTCCTTTCTATTCTACAAGGCAAAAGCAAATAAACGTAGCTAAAGAGTTCATTGTTGATAAACAATGTTTTCCAAAATTAGATAAACATATATGCTTTATGTAAAAATACTAGTTGAATGGAAAAGTCACTTAAGTGAGGCTACGCATTTCATCGATCCAAAGCCGGCGCGATGATCACGCCACTGGATAAAAGAACCATCAAAGTCGTTCTATGCTCCTTTCAAAAGTGTTAGTTCTCTATGCACTAATCTCTGCTCCTTCTAAAACATTTAACTCTAATCATGCCTTTTTCCCACAGGCTCTTTCATTCTTAGCCTTCCAAACCTAACACTTACCCACACACCTACATCGGCTAACAACTAGTGATTACAAACTTGATTGCTCACTATGTAACCCTGATTGCCTTTGGATATGTGAAATTACCAAACTACCCGTTCAAATATATGAATTTATCGAACTACTCCCCTTCGAATATGTAAAATTACCAAAGTAACCCTAACGGCCAACATGACCAGAAATAATTTCAAAATGCTTAAAAAATAGTTATATAAATGTATTAGGCTAAAATCAAGCCATAAAGTCCTTTGAAGTAATTCTTTCATTCAAAAAACTCCCTCCGGTTCTTAACCGCGCACAAGGCGACTAAAGTCACTACACACAATAAACGACACTGAAAAGCCTTCAAACTTTAGATACTGAAACATTTTAGCGGTAACAAGGTAACTGTAAAATCTTTAGGTAAAAATGATTTGATTTTCTATTTTTAATAGGACTAATTACACCAATGTCCCTGAGGTTAGGGTATAATTACACGCAAGGACAATAGTTTGAACAAATTACACTTATATCTGTTGACCAGACGAAAAATACATATACATAACGGTTTGAAACGAAAGGACCAAATTGCCCATGATTTAAGAACTTAATTTTTCAAATGCCATTCAGCTATCTCTTCCCCAAATTTTCTCAGGATATCAAACCCTAATTTTTGAAAATTAAGGTTTAGATACCTTGAAATTCAAACCCTAATTTAAAAAATTAGGATTTTAAAATTCAACCCTAA
>JAVXUP010005120.1:0-22290 GCA_033070095.1 Escallonia herrerae | reverse complement strand
GTTTGTACCAATTTCTCATACACCAGTTGCTCCTTTAACTTCAATTGTTTCTCCAATTCCTTTTGCTGTATGGGGAATGGATCTGCTGGGACCTTTTCTTATGGCGTCTGGACAACGACGATTTGTGATTGTGGCAATAGACTACTTCACCAAATGGACTGAAGTAGAATCTCTGGCAACCATTACTTCAGCCAAGTGTGAAGATTTCTTTTGGAAAAATGTCGTCTGCCATTTTGGAGTACCAAGAGCTTTGGTTGTTGATAACGGAAAATAGTTTGCCAACAACAATTTCCGAACCTTTTGTACGAATCTTTTGATCGATTTGAGATTCACTTCTGTAGCTCATCCACAATCCAATGGTCAGACTAAAAACATGAATTGAAAAATCTTACAAGGGTTGAAGAAGAAGCTAGATGAAGCTAAAGGCGTATGGGTGGACAAACTCCCCAAAGTGTTGTGGGCTTATCGAACAACTCCACATTCGGTCACAGGAGAAATGCCTTTCTTACTCTGCTATGGAACAGAAGCGATGTTGCCAGTTGAAATAAGAGTTCCAACAATACGGACCTTGCACTTTAATGAAATCAACAACGAAGCTGGACTATCAGCAAATCTTGATTTGATCGAAGAAACTCAAACTCAAGCCCATGAATGATTTGTTGTTATAAAACAACGAGTCGCACGTTATTACAATAAGAGAGTTTGCTCCAAGCAGTTTTAGGAAGGAGATTTGGTCCTGCGCAAGTTAAAAGTCTCCGATCCAGAGGCAGCGACGGAAAAGTTATCTCCAAACTGGGAAGGACCCTATCGAGGTGCTCAAACCGGGCGCCTATACACTGGGAACACTTTCTGGAGAACCAATCCCTCACACTTGGAATGCTGAGAATTTGCAGAAATATAACCAGTAGTATCTTGCCTCGAGGCAAGACACTTCTTTTTCAAGGGGATAAGGGCCTAGACCTCATCAAAACCCCAATCTTTTAGAAATTATCTTTAGAAAGATAATTTCAAATAAATGGGTTGTTAAGCAATCCAGTGTAAACTTTATCTTTGCTCGAGAAATAAAGTTATTTCTTTCAACATTGTTATAATGTGGTACACATTCAGCAAAGTATTCTGCTCGAGCAGAATATCCACCAAACATTTTGTCTGAACAGAGTGATGGCCAAACACTCTGAGCAGAGTGTTCGACTTGGAAAAAACATTCTGTCCGAACACAGTGATGGCCGAACACTCTGTTCGAACAGAGTGATCAATTTAGACAAAACATTCTGTCCGAACAGAGTGATGGCCGAACACTCTGCCCCAACTAAGTGTATAACTCTTGGCTTTTATAAAAATACAAGGGTAGGCCAAACGGATTAGCTACAACTCTAAATCCGTGAAGAAAAAAAAAAGTTAATGGGGGCATCGTCACTCCACCAAAGCTTTTGCTTCTTCATAGTGTAGGCCGAGCGAGGGTGCTCAACTTCTTTGCCAACTCTTTAAGTGACGAATAAAGGGTTTGAGTCAAAGTAAAAATCAATAATACTATGTGAATGGTAAACACAAACCATGAGAAACACATAGTAAAGCATAATAGCATGAAAAAAAGATAAAGAGTTTTACAATAAGCCCTTGAAAGGGCATCAAAATTCTCTGTCTAAATAAACCAAAAAGCCTAGATACAAAGGATAAAATCTAGGACTCGGGGACATCACCAGAAGGACCTTCCCCTGGAGGGTGAGAAGCTGCAGCATCACCTGCCTCTGATGGTAGAATTGTCTTTATAGAAAGAGATATCACTGCAGGCAGAACGAAGTCATCCAAGGGGATATCAGGAAAGTGCTCTGCGAACATCTCCCTGGCCTTCGCGAAACCAAGCTCATAAATCTCAAGGCCATCCTCTGTTCGCTTCTTCAACCATTCATCCCCAATGTTTCCATCCAAGAAGTTGCGGATGCCTTGGTTTTGAGCTTTAGTCACCTCTTCTGCTGCCCTTCTTTTTGCTCGTTCTAGCCTCTTCTCCAGAGTCAAAATCTGAGCAAGATGATCTGCCTCTTGCTTGCTCAGCTCTTCAGCACGATGAGTGGCTTCTTGTGCCTTCTTAATGGCCTCCCTCTTCTGATGAGCCTCCTCCGCTGCTACCTGCCATGCCATTTCAAAGCGAGAAAGCATTTCAGACCCGCTAGCATACATGTGGATTAAAGATTGGAACGGTCAACTAAATAAAAGTTGAAAGCAAAACAGAAGTCTAGTTGGGACAAAGGTTGTTACCATGTACACGGCCTGGGCGAAGGTGCAGGCCAAGGTCTCGTGTGTCTGATTCTGGAAGACCTCCTTATCTCGAGGAAGAATTCCATGAAGAAGATGCTACTCCAAGACCTGGCTATCTGGCATCCCAAGGTCATCAGGCCTAAGTGTCTATCTCGATCAAAAGATGAGATCATCATCAATGGAAACTTGCTCTAGGATGCGTGGAGAACATTTTAGAGGAATGACCCTAGTCCTCTTAGGAGCAGGGGCAACTCCACACTTGGCTGCTTCTCTTTTCGCTTCCCTTTAGCTTTCTGAAGAACACCAAGAAAACCTCCTTGTGGCGATTTTTCCACTTCAGCTAGCCATCTCTGCAATGAAGAAAGAAATCAATATGGGAATAAACACTGAAACCAAATTGAAATCAATGACTTCCATAAAGCACACCTAGAGGAACGGTCTAGACAGATGACACACTAGGAATAGCGGGAGGAGGAGGAGGAAGCGAAAGACCAGCTGGAATAGGCTTTGGAGGAATGATCTTCGCCCACTCTAATTGCTGCTCCGAAAGAGGCTCATCAATAGAAAGACCGCCTCGAAGTTTAATGTGACTGAGAATATGCTTAGTAAGATTATTGGGAATGGGCTTACCAGGATTCTCAAAATCCTTACAATAAGGATTACAGTCTCTATCAAACGGAAGCTTCCCTTTGTTCAGAAGGCCAACGAAGAAGTATCTGGAGTGCCAACCTTTATTTGACTTCGGTCCTCCCTTCAGAAGCCGTTGCCTACTATGAATGTAATACCATCCGGGGCAGTTGGTGACTCCTTTGATGAAACAGATTTCAAAGAAAACTCTCATAAAATCTGTTGCATCTGGTTTGTAGCCTGAAGTTTGAACAAGTTTCCTCCAACCATTCAAAACAAGTTGCCTGGGAGCCATGTGATAATGCTTGCAGAAAAGAAGAGCAAAAGGGTGAAGAGGAAGCCTATACCCAGACTTCACCTGCTCTTCGTAGATCCCAGTTTCAAACTTGGTTTCGTAATTAGCTGGTTCTTTCAAACTAGGAAGATGAGCATACGAACCTTCGGGAAGAGGATATTCCTGAATTAACTCCTACAAATCTTCAGTAGACATCTTACTTGACTTCTAATCAACAGTATACCAAGGCTTGGGATTAGCCTTATCCTCGGCTTGATCATTCACATCTCCTAAGGCATTTTTTCCAGACAAAGAATGCGAAGGCTGAGAAGTAGAAGCTTGTGGAGGTTGAGAGGATGAATGTGGTAATGGTTGAGAAGTCGAAGGTGGTGGAAGTTGTGGACTTGAAGTTCCAACTTCACTTCCTGAAGTTGGAACTCGTTTCGAACTTGAAGATGAACTACTTATATAAATGTTCTCTTCAGACGAGGAAACATACGCTGAAGTTTCGGACATGTTTTCTACTAAACTAGGAAACTAAGAAAAACTTGAAGTGTCGTACAGAAAGAGGAAAGGAAAAGAGGCTTACTTGGAGAGAAGTATGCTTCCAAATGATTCGACTGAGGAAAAAATGAGGTGAAAGACTCCTTTTATAGAGAAACTCCAAGTAACCGTCACTTGGGAAACTCAACCGTACGTCTCCCCCCTACGTGTCAAAAGCCTAGCGGAGAGAAGTTTGAAAATTTTCAAAAATTCCTCCTCAAAGACATTAATGGAAAGAATGAGACACGTGGAAGGAACAAAGATCCCGTCCGAACACTCTGCCAGAGCAGAGTGACCACGGCTGAGCAGAATTTTGCCCGAGCAGAATCATGTCCGAACACTCTGCCAGACCAGAGTGACCACGGCCGAGCAGAATTTTGCCCGAGCAGAATCCCCTCTGAACACTCTGCACAAAAAGAGTGATCTTGGCCGAACAAATTCATGCCCGAGCATAATCCCGTCCGAACATTCTGCATGAGCAGAGTGACGCTGGCCAAACAGATTATGTCCGAACAGAATCCTGTCTGAACATTCTGCCTGAGCAGAGTGATCTTGGCTGAACAGATTCTGTCCGAACAGAATCCCGTCCGAACACTCTGCACAAGCAGAGTGATGCTGGCTGAATAGATTCTGTCCGAACAGAATCCCATCCGAACACTCTGCCCGAGCAGAGTGATCTTGGCCGAACAGATTCTTTCTGGACAGAATCCCGTCCGAACACTCTGCACGAGCAGAGTGACACTGGCCGAACAGATTCTGTTCGAACAGAATCCCGTCTGAACACTCTACCCGAGCAGAGTGATCTTGGCCCAACAGATTCTATCCGAACAGAATCCCGTCCGAACACTCTGCCCGAGCTGAGTGACTGCAACCGAGTAGAATTCTGCACGAGCAAAATCTCGTTCGAACACTTTGCCCAAGAAGAGTGACCTAGTCTGAACAGAAATCTTTCTGTGCAGATTCTTGACCGAGCAGAATCCCATCCCCGCATAACTCTACCCGAGCAAAACCCTGTCCGAACAGAACCTTGTCCGAGCAGAGCACTCTTTGGATATTTGAAATGTCAGACAAACGGATTCAATTCTGTTTTTGGCATATTTTGCTATTACCATTGGAAAAAGTGTGCTTCCACCCGCTTCATTAACGCTGGTGAAAGCAGGGGGCATATGATATAGCTAAAAATACACCTCCTATCTACAGATGACACGTGGCAGTTATGACACGCAGCCAAGTTGGCTTATTGCTGATTAGGCAGTTGCTGAGAAGGCCATTGCTAGCTTGTTGTTGATTAAGCAGTTGCCATATCAGTCACCAAGTAGAATCCCAAACAGGCCCTAACTCTATCAGTCAGGATTGACATGTGATCCTCTAGGATCTCAATTCGATTCTGATTAGAGTTGGGAAAGACCTAGTTATACTAGGGCTCTCTTTCCTACTACTATATAAAGGTGTCTAACCCCTCAGGTATGGACAATCACACACACACAATTACACATTGTGTCTTACTGTTTCTTCAGAGTTCTACATTGTTAGCCATCTCTGACTTAAGCATCAGAGCGTTCCCCACCGGAACCCCACCCAGCAGTCACTCTGTGTTCTCTTTTGCAGGCTTATCTCTAGTGTGGTTCCCGATCCAGTTTTCAACTGCAACAGCACGGATACATGCAAGAAGGGCCAAACTGCGAGACCAACTACCATGTTCTTGTAGTTTGCAAGTTTTACTCTTTTGATTTACACTTATCTTAACGTTGTGTGTGATTGCTTTGTTTCTAATTTCTAACTAATCAATATCAATTAAAAGATAAGCATTTACCACAAATGATTGGTTCTTTACGTTCAAAGAAGAAAAAGTACAATTTGTTGCTAAAGGTTAATTTGCTTGAATAATATTACTTATTTTAAAACAAAAAACTAAAATTTTCATTCACAACCTCTATTTGCTCACATAATGCTATAGAATGTCTTATATGCTTAGCTTTAATAAGTTGAAATAGGTTATTAATCTCTGTGTGTAATGATTGTTTATAGGTCTATGAGATCAAAAGCATGCTTTATAGCTTATTTAATTATTTCGTGCTCTAGTGTGAAATATCAAATTTGATTGATATCTACACTACTTAAAAAAGTACGAATATGTGTAAATTATTTTTTGGACAAAATTATCCCTACAATTTTCTTTAATACTATGATTGCCATTGATTGTAATCATCAATTAATTAATGTCGTGGTCTGCAACTCCCTATCTCTCCATGCAAAATGCACGGTCCCTCTTTCAAAGTTGTTGTCAAATGCTATATACATGGGTCTTCTCCTTAAGTTGATCGAAACCCTTCAACTTTTAGCTAACCATTCAACTTTTTTAACAACAAATATGTATCTAGATCTATATTCTGTATAGATTGACTAAATTGTTTTAGTTTTGTCATTGAATTGTAAACTTGAATTACACCTAAGTTCAACCTCTTCTATGTATCTCACACCTCCAAAATAATGTTGACAATACTAAGCAATTCCCTTCTCCTTTGCATTTCATCTTATTCTCTTTCAAGAATTAATTGTAGCAAAATTCTAATGATTGATTGATCTCTACCACATCAATTTGGCACATGATTAAAGAGGATTACCATCATACAATCTTCTCTTGACATTTTCTTCACACCTTCCACCTAAACTCTACTGCTGCAATTTGCACAACCTCCGGGTATGTTAAATAGTTACATAAGTTAATGCAATAATATTGACTACAAAGAGAAACAAAAGTAGATTTTGCCAAAAAATATATAACTATTTGGAAAACCTTAAAATTTTTGTCATTCTATCTTCTAATGGATATAGTAACATCCTAAAAAAAAATGCACTAATATTCTTATAATCAAAACCACCAGCTCAAGAATTACGGCTATCATCAAGGTTTTCAACTTGTGACTATAAAAGAACTTAATTTTTTGTGTGTGAATATACAACGCTCATTTACCAATAAGCAAGACAAATACATCTTGATTTAAACTTGAAATACTCATGCTAATAGGAAGATTACCAACTTCATTTGGACAATCTCTGTAGGTAACGTAAGATTTACCAACATCTTGGTCATAATTCATTCAACTTTGAAAGTGTTGAGCAGAACACTTATGGATTGTACAGAATTTGCAATATAATACCAGCGTTAATCTTGATTAGAAAATGAGGACTCGCCGAGTTCTAAGTAGCCAAAATCATATCATCCTTCAAGTGGGCCTTAAACCTCATCTTCTTGATGTCTAAACCAATTACAGACGACCAAAAAGTACTCCAAATTAACCTTAGATTGCAATCCCGGGTTGAAGCATTTTATCTTTGTAAAGGCAATAAAGAGAAAACACGCATTGAATATGCAAAGTGTTGTAACTTTGTTGTTATAATAGAGCACCAAACTTTATTTCAAAGTAACATTTGGTGTGTCGCTCACCCTGGCTTTGAGATCTTAGTTTGAACGAGAAAAAGTGATATTTTGCTCACATAATGGAGACATGAATTATTTTTTGAAATTTGCATACACATGATTTTCACGATGTCGTCTAAAAGCGAGAACAATAATCTCCATTGAACGATCTCATTGTCAATCTATTTGTAACTTTGCTGTTTGATTGATACCTCTCTTTTAACCTATTCCTAGCAAGAAAGTAGGTTACTTTACTCTAAATATTTTGCTTTTTTGCTTTTAATTATTTTCATGAGGATGATTACCTGATTCACAATTGAAAATATACCAACAAAATATTGCAGTCACACAAATGGTAAGTGTTGTATGCAGTCCATGTATTTAAGTGCACAAATTTTCTGAAGAGAACGCATTGAAAGAAATTTGAGTCGATTACGACCTAATGAGAGTTTGATGAAATTATAACAGTTTTTAATTTCGTTGTGATAAAATAAGTGAAATCAATTATTTCTTTGTTTAGCACATCGTAGCACTTAATATATAATTGGACTTTATGAGTAATGGTAATAAACATAATTAAAATGCCTGGTGGGATGCCATGATCGATAAATAGAATTGATAGTTCACTAGACTTTCATTGCATAAACTATGTGAAGATTGCTTGAAGACTTGTAGGTTTACACTTGTCATATGAATATGTTAGTGAGCCTGAGTTTTAAGCTCTAAATATGAACAAATTACGTCCAAAAGTTAAATCCATTTCCTTTGATACACTTTTTCTCTTCTATGTTACAGTTTTTACAGCCTTTGGAGCTTTTACAATGAGCTAAAACTCTAGTAAAAGTAAGATCCTAAATATCATGTCATAGTTGTGTTTATTGCTTTTACAGACATAATATGATTTCATATAAAGGTAATCTCACATCATTTTCTGTGAAGTGTGCATTTACGTGCAAAGCACGTGCTTTCATCTAGTATATACAAAAAAGTGTGGTTGGTGTTGCATTGTTGATTATTCAACACAAAATCTCGAGCTTGGTTTTTTGTCAAAACATTATTAAACATTGGATTACTTATTGTGCCTGCATGTGCACACACTTATGCACATACACTCACATTTTTTTATTCATGTACGCTACATATAGGTTGCATGAGTTTTTTTTTTTTTGGACACAATTTTTTTTTATTTTGCACCTATTACCCCCCCCCCCCCCCCCATCTAGTGAACTTACGACTAATGATTACTTCTCAATCTATGGGATTTTAGAAACTAAGGCCCCGTTTGACACTCTTTTTTTCCCTCTTTTTTTTTTTCAGTTTTAAAAACTGAAAAAAAGGAACGTTTGGTAACCATTTTTTTTTCAATTTAAAAAATCAGTTTTTAAACTGCAGAGTAAAAAAAAAAACTTTAAAAACTGGTTTTTTTTTTTTTTTCACTTTTGGTTTTTTTTTTCGACCACCACCACCACCCTCCCACCGCCGGCAGCCACCTCAGGCGACCACCGCCGGAGACTGCCGACAACCACCTCAGGCAGCCACCTCCGGCCGCTGACAGCCACCGCCGGAGACTGCCGGCCGCCGGCGACCACCGCCGAAGACTGCTGGCAGCCACCTCCGGCCGCCGGCGACCACCGCCGGAGACGGCCGGCAGCTACCTCCGGCCGCCGGCCACCACCGCCGGTGACTGCCGGCAGCCACCTCCGGCCGTCGGCCACCACCACCACCACAGTCGACCACCGCTACGCCCCACCACCGCCACCGCAAACCACCAAAAAAAAAAGTCAAAATAAAAAGGGTTACCAAACACCAAAAAAAAAACCTAAAAAAAAAGGGGTTATCAAACACCCACTTGTTTTTATAAAAAAAAAAAATTAAGCTGCTCTTTAAAAAACTGCTCTTTAAAAACTGAAAACCAAATTTTTTTTTTTGTCAAACGAAGCCTAAGATGTGTAGAATATACTTTCAGATTTTCATCAAGTAGGATGCCATTTTTTTTCCCTTTTTTAGGAACATTTTTTAACGACTCTTTCTATCTGCCTACTTTTTTGGCCGACCCTTATTCCATAATTGAACTATGTTATGTGCACACATCACGTCTGGATGACATATAATAATTTCATTAAGGAAGGGATAATTTGTTCATAAAATCTTATACTTTGGGGGCTGGCGGCAATTTCACCTAAACGTTTGAACTTTGTCGTAATCCACCTTACTTGTTCCCCAATTTAACCAATTGACCCAGCCATGCCTGTCCACTATCAACCCAGCCATGCCAACTGTGGCCACCACCTTCCTCCTCCACCTCCACCACCATCCTTGCCCAAACCCGACCAGTAACCTCATGCATACTTAGCTATTAACTGTGTGTGTAATTGCGGTCTGTGAGCGTGTGTGTGTGTGTGTCCACGAGTGTGTACTGTACATGTGCCTCTGTGTGTGATGACATGTTTGTGTGTCTATGTCTGGCGTGGTTGGAGGCAGGGAGTTGGGTGATGGTGGCTAGGGGTTTATTTGGGTGGGGCTGAGGTTGTTGGATGAGGCTGCGACTAGGATTTGATTTAGCCGGGGTTGAGTTCATTGAAGGCAGGGAGCTTGGTGGTTTGGGGTGGGGCTACTGAAGTGGTGAACCATGATGGGTAGGGTTTGGCTTTGATGGCGTTTGGATCAAGCAAAAAAGATGAAGTATAAAGAGGGAATATTGAAATTTCCTCTAATCTGTAATAATTTTTAGCAGAAGCAACACAATAAACACTACTAGGGCCAATTGCAACAAAAGAAACTAGGGGTATATGTTTCAGCCAAAGAAAACCACAAGGTGTGTGTTTTTGCACTTTTCCTTAGTAATAATTCAAATGTCACTCTCTCAAGTCTTAAGCATATCGTCAGGACACCTCCGACTCATTGAATATTAAGATGCGACTTCATAAAGTAAAAATAAAGCAGCTCACTAAGATTTGCTATCCTGATTTTAGAAAAATAACTACAACTTCTCATACAATTACAATCAATGGTTGCTAAACATGACCGGTGTCATTTCTTTTAATACTTTAAGCAAACAGTTCTTAACTTCGTCACTAGCTATAACCTAGTAAAGTTTTTAAATGATCATTAATTGTTTCTATATAGATAATTGTAACAATCTTTCTACTGGGTAGCTGCCAAAAATTTACTATATCTACTTTAGTAATTGGGATCATTCTGTCCTAATACTTGACGTCTCCGGTTAATCGGAGACATACGTCAAATTAATTAAACTCTAAGGCCCAAAGAGATCGTATAAAGATTGAAACGATACAAGCCGGAAAAAAAGAAGAAGAATTGGACTATGTTCAATTACTTAATGCCTTCTTCTCTCGTTATGCATAACCATTCAAAACTTGCTCCCTCTGTACCAACTTCTCCATGCAAACGTTTGAGTATAGTCAAACTTGGCATATACTCGAAAGGCACACGAAAGGTAAGAAAGTATGGGCGGCGGGATCAATTTAAAATTGTTGGATATCTTAGCACCTTCTCCTATTGCATTAACTTTTGTCCTATTGCATCAACTTTTGTCGATCCAATGATTTTAAATGATCAGTACCCATGATCGAAAATTCCACAAGAAGGCTTACTCGACCTCCTATTCACGCTCTAGTGGAGTACAGCCATAGGAAGCCTGCTGCACTACCGACATTACATGGTGGTTGCCGCCACAAACCAAAGCCCTGATTAACCCCCACTCGATCATCCTGCCGCCACCGCGGTTGGACTTCCTCGACGGGCTATTCCTACTCTGCCTTCTCCTTATATCTCCCATATTATCCATCTCTGTAGGAAACCTGCCCAATCCAAATGCAAACAAGTACCACCTTGACATGGTTGACACCATGGACACCCTTCTAACTGAAAAATCATTACTTGATGATGTTTTGCAGCTCGTTCTTGGGTTGTTGATGAAAGACTTCAATTACTTGCACTGAAAGCTGCTTCGCTTCGCTTGAATTCGCTGCTTGTCGTTGCTTTTGAGCTTGTGAGTGTGATTGGAGACGGATGCTTGTTTGTAAGGAATGAGCTTTCCGCAGAAGACGACGCTGTCAGGTGATAGATATGACATGGTACTACTCCATTCTTCGCTGAAGAATTCAAAGTAATTATCTTGTTCGGACATCGAGGAAGAGCTTTGATCTTCCCTCGAGAAAACTTCCCAGTCAGCAGAAGGGGTGCTGTATATATGCAGATCGCAGAGTGAGAGTGCTTCTTCTGCATCATCTAAGTAACTCTCCTCCTCTTCCTCTTCCTCCATCGTGTTGGGCTTAGTTTCTTGAGCAGCCATCACTAACTTAATTAAATTAGAAGATGAGCCATATGACTAATAATGAAATGGGGAGAGAGACGGCTTGAAGGATACTTGTCACAAGGAGTCCTTTATATAATGGCTTTAAAGATGGGAGAGTAAATGCTTATGGAGAGACAGATGGAGGGGGGAGAGATGTTCATGTAACTTACTAAGGGCTGCTTGATGTCGGATGCAGGCTTTCTAGAACAAGAATAAGCAAGATACTACTGAATCTTGCCTTCTAGAGGAAAGCATTAAACATGGCTGCCTCATCAATAGTATGCAGCTGTTCCATACCAGCTCCAATTGTTAAAGCATCTATGGCAAACCGAAGCTGATGGTGACATAATCTTGATGAAAGTTGTGTGCTTTTATTACAGGGTTAAGCAGACAGAAGGGGACGATGGGTAATCATCCAAATGAGACATTGTCTTGCTAGAAGTTGTATGTGCTGTGACAATAGGTCTAACTTAGGAGAAAATATTTTCTACCAACTTAGGGTTGGAATAATTCTACGCTCAAACTTTTCCCTACTTTGATTGCCATTTGGCGACAGAAAAGTGATCACTCAACACTATCCGTGACGTATCCACACGTTGTCATTAAGAAAGCCTTTTTTTTTTTTTGAGAAACCAAGAGAAATTTTATTTAACTAATAAGTTTGAGCCATACAAATATGGGGTGACTCTCCTACTAGCATCAAAAGACAAGAGAGGTAACAAAAAAAATTGTCGCATGGTGCCAACACTCGTAACCAGTTTTTGCTAATTGTCTGCCTGTTGTGTCATGAAATCCGCGTAAAAGTTGATTTCTTCATATACATGAGTTGTTTTCACCTACCACGTAGGTTTAAGGAGTGCCCAGCAATCAAGAAGGACTTTTTAGAAATTCCACTACAACTGCTTGTACCGCGAAATAAATTACATTGAATGGTGGTTCGAGGAGTTGCTCCAAGGAGGCTCCAAACCTGGTTGGAGCTAACATTTCTAAATAAAACGGGACCATTTTGACTGTTTTCAGCTATTCTCCTTTACCTCTTGCCTCTGAGGCCACTCCACCTCTAGCGACATAAAGAGTGATAAAAAATAAAAAAAAATCAGAGTGCTTGAATCATGTGTGTACCTCATTTATGGCGCACAAAGTAATTTAATTCCGTTAGATGAGCGAGATGCAAACGATTTATTAAAGCGAGTCATGAAGCGTTGTACAATATCTAAAGCTTATACCATACGATGTGCACCGTGCGCGCGCCTTTCGTTGAGGTCAGCGCTCATGCGTGGAAGAGATGGAAAATAGTAGTAACATTTTTCTTCTTAATTTTTCCCTTTTAAAGTGGAGTTGGGCTATTATTTGGACGTTTCGTTTGTAGGTTGCTTTCGGGGCCGACAGTGGGGTAGCCCCACTTCTATTGGGCTTGTGTTGCGGTGTCCATTTTGGGTCAAATCACCATATCGTTTGCTGGCTGGAAAATCTTGGGAGCTTTCTCACGTCCGCCTTTACTTAATTAGTCTTCTAGAAGTATGTCTCTTTGATTAATTTACAGAACTAATATTCTATTCATTTAAACCTTAATGTTATTCTCAGAAAGGAATCAAGAAATATTTAGCGACAAAAAATTATCTCTAAAAGTATTTTTTTTGTTATTATTAAAATTTATAATAATAATTTTTTATCGTTAAAAATATTTAAAAATATTTTTTTATTACAACATCTCTAGTGAACAACAGGGAATTCCAATTTCTTAGAAAGACAGTATAACGGCATTTGTTAGAGCTTTGACGGTAAAAAAAAAGAAAAAAATTAAATGATGAACTTAGGTAGTGCTTGACAAGGTTTTTCTTTCAATTTTTTCTCCAATTTTGTAATCTGGAGAAAAAAACCTACAATTTTTATTTTTTCCCTTCCAGTTTTTAAAATCACTTTTTAAAACGAGTCTATTTTAAAAAACTCCATTTTGGAGTTTTCGGTTTTCAATTTTGGTTTTTGTTTTGAGATCTAACCTTCAAATTTTGTTATGAGCAAAAAAAAAAAACTGAAAAATATTAATTTAAGAAAACCCTCCATCACACACATAGCACCACCATGAACACCAGACCTGCCGCCATCACGATGGCCTACCACCATGGCTATTTTCATCATCACCATGCACACACCACGCTGGCCACTGCCCTTGGCAATTATAACTACTGCCAACGTCCCACCGCTGCCGCCAATACCACAACCCATCATCCCCAACCGCACACACCCACAATCACCAGCGAGACCAGCGACGCCACCCCACCACCGTCGCCGCTCACTTTCCTACCACCGTCGCCACCGTAATGTCGTAGATCTGCTCCAACTGAAAATCATCATTGCAGATCTGCTCTGCCCAACCGTCGTCACTCAAATCAGACATTGCAGCCATTGTCGTCACCTCCACCTTGCCCGCAAGCTTCGCCAATGTAGTGGTAGTGTTATGATTTTAGTTTGATATGGGGGTGACGTGGGGTGTGAATTGATAGTGGGAGGGGGGTTGGGTTGCAGTTTGGTGGTGGTGTTGACTGGCATTAGACTTGGTTGGAGGGTTTTGTTGGAGAAAAAGATAATATTTTTAGGAAAATAGAAAGAAAAAAAAGAATGAGGAAAGAAAACTTAAAACAAAAATTGATTTACTAAACTATTTTTTTTCAAAAATATAAAAATAAATCACAACTAGTTTTAATTTTTATTTTTTGAAAAATTAAAATTAAAAAACACAACTTTATCAAACATATCAATTTTATCTGTCTAATTGTAAACTTCCAAGCTCATGTCTAGTTGTAGTAGACTTATGAAACCTGGCGGTGGTGCCTGGGGCCAACTATGGATGAAGTTTTAGGCTTTATTAACACTGCTGTTGGGTCTTTTTTGTCCTTTGCTATTGTACTCTCGCCGAACTTTCTTGCAGGATACTAAAAGGCTCTATTTGACACATTATTTTTTTAATTTTTTTTAATGTTAGAAACTGGAAAAAAAAAAAGTTGCATTTGATAATCATTTTTTTTCCTTCAGTTTAAAAACTCAGTTTTTAAAGTAAAGTTGTTTTTAAAAACTCTAAAAACTATTTTTTTTTCAATGTTGGTTTTTTTTTTGTTTGAGACCACCACCACCTCATCCTCCCACCGCCGACAGCCACTTGCCACCGTCAGCCACCGGAGACACCCGCCGGCGACCATCGCCTGTAGCCACCACTGGCAGTCAGGACCGTCGCCGCCAATTGCCGGCGGCCCCCACAGTCGGCCATCGGGGACCACCTCAGCAACTGCCGCCGGCGGCCAATAGCCACCAGCCACCGCCGGCCACGACGACCGTTGGCCACCGCCACCGCAAACCACTATAAAAAAATCTGGGTTATCAAACACCTAAAGAAAAGCTACAAAAAAAAAAAAACTGGGTTATCAAACACCCATTTGTTTTTATAAAAAAAATTAAACAGCTCTTAAATTTTATTTTTTTTGAAAACTGAAAACAAAAAAAAATCATTTTGTCAAACGGAGCCTAAGGCCCGTATGCTTACACTTTTCGTTTGTATATTTATATTGTGTTTTCGTTTTTAATATTTTTGGATCCACTTACAAATTATGGCTGTGCACTTTTATAATTTTCACCACTTTTTTGTGTTTACCTTTTTCAGTTATTTTTGTATGTTTATCATTTTCATATCTGTTGTCATTACTGTTACCACCATTTTTTTTCAGTATTACCCTTACCACCATTCTTGCTTGCTGGAGGCCTATCACGTTCTTTTTCTCGGCAAGATTCCTAAATCACAGAGGATGATTTCAACTCCTTTAAAAAAAAAAAAGCAACGTCCAATGGAACCAACAGTATTTGCTCAAGCAAATCTATCATCACCCACCTCCTCCGCTATTACCCAGCCTCCCTTGAATGCATCAAAAACCACTTACACAAAAATGCCTAACTTCTACAATCATCTGCAAAATCAGCCTCCCTTGAATGCATCCAAAACCACGAGTACAAGCTGACAATCAGAAAAGGAAGAAGTTGAGGCAGGCATGCCTTTGTTCCCCTGTTTTGACTAGCTTCGCGAGTGAGAAGTAGGGAATTTATGTTCTTCGGCAAGGGTGACTTGCTCGATCAACGAGCAAAAAAGCGGATCTGTTGCTGGTCACCGCCATCAACAATTTCATTTCCTCCATCTTCGGCGAAACCTCGATGGGCAGCTTGAAGGGATAGGGTGAGATAAAGTTTTTAGATCTGTAACAATGAAGAAAGAAGAGAGAGAAAGGGTCTGCCTTTCCTCTGTAACAATGGAGAAAGAAATTGAAAAGAGGAAAATGGTAAACAGTGGCGTGGGTGACTTTCTCTCTGACATGAATTTGATTGTGTCGGGAAAACGGAAAAAGGGGAAAACACCTTTTTTTTCTTCACTATTTGGATTTTGTATCCAAAATGAAAACCCAAAATGATAAAAGTACAAAAAAAAATCATCTTTTTGTCATCATTACAAAATTCGAGTACAAAGAAAGCTAAACCTACGCCCCCTAAACTTTTAATTTTTTAAATGAGGAGTTGAAGTTTATTTCGGACTTTCATCCCATAATAAAGTTTTCAAATCTACACTAGTACCGATTAACGCTGCAACATTTAGACCATTTTTTACGAAAAAAGGAGAGGGTTCATTATTGAACTTTCATCCTTAAAGTTTTGACATCTTACTAGTACTAAAGCTAGCACATTTGCCGCTAACAACTTTGACACCCTTTTCTTTTACCAAGAGTAATGGTTTATTTTCGCACCATTAGGGTGCACTTGTCATTTTTCGTGGGTTTATAGAAGTTCTAATTACATTTCATTCCTATAATTTTTGGCAAAACTTTTTTTTTCCTCCTGATTTAGAACTTCATATTTATGTATACTGCAGTACTGACGAGCACTTAAATATTTACATCCATATATATATATTTTATATGACAAATAAACTACTTTTTGAGTTACATGCCTTCTTGAGCCACGTATTACTGTGTGGCAAACAAAAACATATAAGATTTAAGTTTGAAAAAAGGTAGCTATTCTTTGATAACCAACTTTTAATTTGATAACAATCTCTGTTCTCTACCTTTGCACATGCATTGAAATATGCCACAAAAACTAGTATATATCTCTTATCTATATCTATCTATATTTATTATATAAAGGAAATACCTCCTTTGGTGTTATCTTAAAAATTATTCAGATGCAAACAATTTGAGTACTTTCCATCATTACCCATCATTAAAACTTAAGGTTCACAAACACAAGTTGAGCTCGATGACAGCATAGTGAAAGGAACACGATTCATTACAAGAAATTGTACTTTTAGCGACGGAATTAAATCCGTCGCTAAAAGTGTCCTTTATTGACGGAATATTCCGTTACTAAAAGTGTCTTTTACCGACAAAATATTCCGTCGCTAAAAGTCCATCGTTAATAACATTTAGCAACAGAAAATTCTATCGCTAAATATTATTAGCGACAGACTTTTGGTGATGGATATTCTAGCGACAGAATAACGGTAAAAATGATTTTCGTATTTCTTTGCTTTTCCCAAATTTTTTTGTTTTGGCAGAATAACTAGAAAAATATTTTCATGACAGATCCGTCGGTAAAAGAAACCCTACTCCTCATCTCTTCCTCACAGCCGCAACTTTTTGCCTTTCACCCTCACCCCCTCTCTTTCTCTCTTTCACACACACACACACACACACACACACACACACTCTCTCTCTCTCTCTCTCTTATCATTGGTTGCCGCCCACCTCAGTTGCGTCTCCTCTTTACCGACTGCTTCCCACGCCACCACCCCTCCATCGCTATCGCAGCCCTAAATCACTCCCGCACCATGTCGATGCGTAGGCCAATTGGCCCAATTATGTTAAAGCTTACTTCCAAGTCTAGTTGATCCACCACCACCACCACCACCAATTAGCAGATGCCAAGATTAGGTGAGACTTTTTGTTACTTTATTTTCCTCTTTTTATTTGTTTGCTTCCATCTTAAGTTCTTATTTTGTTCGTTCTAGGTGTTTTTCCTAGATTCAACTCAGATCTACTGGAATTTGCAAACCACGTCACCCAAAAGATGAAGATAAAATAAAGATATGTCTATGATTGAACGCATCAAGGTGGAACAAAATCAATATATGTCTCTTCAATAATTATGTTCTGTTTGGTTTGAGGACATAATGGGTCCTCTTAATTTAGTTTTCATTGAATTCTAATCACTTATCCAAGACCTTTTGCTCTTAATACATGGCAAAGCAAGTTGGTCCTGCCTTAATTGGCTCTCTTGAGTTCACTAAATTACTCGTAAGAATGTTGATAAGATCATATGTCTATACTAGGTTTGATGGTAAATGTTCTAGATTTGATTTACGAAGTGATATTGGATTAGGCCAATGCATGTCTTGTATTCAGAAAAAGACTCTTGTCAAAGATCTTGCTCGTCAGCAGTACTAATTATGGTCATACATAAACTTGCATGAAAGCATATCAGTTCAAATCTCGAAAAAATTCATTGTATGCATAATGTATATAGCTAGAAATACACCGCCAAGTAGCAACTCACATAAACTTGCTCGTTATAGCTAGAAATACACCGCCAAGTATCAAACTCTTATATATATATCTCACACCCGCAAAATAAACGTTGACAACATCAAGCAATTCCCTTCTCCTTCACATTTCATCTTATTCCCTTTCAAGAATCAATTATAGCAAAGTTCTAATGATTTATCTTGATCTCCACCACATCAATTTGGCACATGATTAAAGAGACCACCCGAGGAGATAATGTGAATCAATAATGAATGCGATGATCAAAGAAGGATTGCCATCATACAATGATTCTCTTGACATTTTCTTCGCACCTTTCATCTAAACTCTACTATTGCAATTTGCACAACCTCCAGGTATGTAAAATAGTTATATAAGTTAATACAATAATATTGACTGAAAATAGAAACAAAAGTATATTTGGCCCAAAAATTATAGCTATTTGCTATCTTTAACTTTAAGAAATGGGTTGGAAAACCTTAAAAAGTTTCTCATTCTGTCCTCTAATGGATATAGTAACATCCTAAAAAAATTTGCACTAATATTCTTATAATCAAAACCACCTTAGCTCAAGAATTATGGCTATCATCAAGGTTTTCAACTTGCCTATAAAAGAACTTTACCTAATCTTTTGTGTGTGAATATATAACATTCATTTACCAATAAGTAAGACAGATACATCTTGATTTAGGCTTGAAATACTCATGCTAAGAGAAAGATTACTGTCTTCATTTGGACAATCTCTATAAGTAACATGAGGTTTACAAACATCTTCGTCATAATTCATTCAACTTTGAATGTTTTGAGTAGAACACTTATGGATTGCACAAAATTTGTAACATAATACCATCGTTAATCTTGATTGAAAAAAATGAGGACTCACCCTATTCCAAGTAGCCAAAGTGATATCATCCTTAAAGTAGGCCTTAAACCTCGTTTTCTTGATGTCTAAATCAATTAAAGGCAACCAAAAAATACTCCAAGTTGACCCTAGATTCAATCCTAGGTTGAAACATTTTTTTTTGGATGAAAGTCCTTTATTCCATATATCCACAAACCTTTACACTGCTATTACATGTTGTTCCCAACCTATTCTGGTCGTACCCAAGGGCCCAATAAGGGTCCCATTTCACGTGAACACATCAACGGATTCAACAGTCAATTTTTCAATGCTTCGAACCGGTCAAAGTGCGGGAGCCCAAGTCACGTGCATTCTTTGCTTCACACGCCTCACGTTCGACTTAGTCACCAATTATTTTACTTCAACGTCACTCACGGTAGCACGTTCGTCACACCAAAATCACCCAAGAACTTCTTCACCAAAAACATCGACCGACGGCGCAACCGGGGCAACGGGGTCAAGGGGCAAAGGCCTTGGCCAACCCCATGGGGTCGGCCTCGGCCTCCCATGGGAGGTTGGCTTTGGCCTTCCCCCCCGGTTCTTCGATTTTCGCACAAGGTCCTTTTTTGCACTTTGTTTGCTGCGTACGCTTTGTATGTGACTTTAGCGCCTTGTTCGTCACATGGGTATGATTCACGTCGACACGATCGTCGCAACGCAACTTTTGGATTTGTCATCGCCCATCAAAGCACCTACCGTCGGCGCGCCCGAAGTTCACCCAAAGGGGGAGTGGCCTTGGCCTCCCTTCATGAGAGTTGGCCATTGGCCTTGGCCACCCCTTAGGGTCGGCCTCGGCTTCACCAAGGGGTCGGCTTCGGCCTCCCCAGGGGTGGTGGCCTTGGCCTTCCCCTAATCTTTGGCCTATGGCCTCCCCTCCCGCGCGCACTTGTTTTATCAAGTCTTTCCACCTCCGCAATGTTTACGGACGTTCGTACATCAACCTCGCGACGTCCATCCTCCATCAACCTCGCAACCTCGCGACGTCCGTCGTGCATCAACCTCGCGACGTCCGTCGTGCATCAACCTCGCTACGTCCGTCGTGCATCAACCTCGCTACGTCCGTCATGCATCAACCTTGCGACGTCCGTCGTCCATCATCCTCGCGACTTCCGTCGTCCATCAACCTCGCGACGTCCGTCGTCCATCATCCTCGCGACGTCTGTCGTCCATCAACCTTGCGACGTCCGTCGTGCATGAACCTCGCGACGTCTGTCGTCCATCAACCTCGCGACGTCCGTTGTCCATCAACCTCATGACGTCCGTCGTCCGACGACCGCGTACCATCACTTCCAACTTTGTCATTACTACATGTTGCATTCATCATCTTGTTATGACAGGTACACTCAGCTCAAATCCCATCTTCGGGACACCCGACGCGTGCCCGTGCACCATCTCCGTGACATTTGTCGCCCCGCCCATGCGCCATTTTTATGACGTGTGCCTCGGTACCAAGTATATGCTTCGCGACCTTCGTTGCCACGCCCGTGCGCCAAGATACGTGCCCCCGGCACTAAGTATAGCTCCGCGACGTTCGTCGCCGCGCCCGTGCATCATCTTCATGATACGTGCCCACGGCACCAACTATAGCTCCGCGACGTTCGTCGCCACGTCGGTACGCCATCTTCATGATACGTGCCCCCAGCACTAAGTATAGCTCCGTGACGTTCGTTGCCGCGTCCGTACGCCATCTTCATGATACGTGCCCCCGGCATAGAGTTGTCTCGGGCCGGGCGGCCCGTGGGCTGGCCCGGCCCGGCCCGGTTCTGGCCCTGCCCCATCCATGAACAGTAGCGGCCCAGCACAAGCGGGCTTGGGGCCTGGGCCTGGACCAGGCCTTCAGTTTCTGCAAAAAAGCCCGGCCCGGCCCGGCCCGGAAACGGCCCGGTTTGGCCCGGTTCTGGCCCGGGTCTGGCCCGGTTTTGGCCCCACCACTTGTTTGAATTTTTTGCTTTTCCCCCTTTCTTCCACCCCTTTTCCAAAATTCCCACTTTTACCCCCCCCCCCAACAGCATTGTTATGTGTTAAGATTTTATTAATAAAGCTCACCAAGAAGAGTATGAAAATGTTTAACATATAATAAAAAATATAATGGCTAACAAATAAATATGTATATACATACATACATATATATGTATATTACTTATAATGAAATAAAAGGATAAAGATTAGGTTCGTTAAATTGTGAATATTGCCTAGAGATGAAATTTAAAATTGAATAACAAGAAGAAAAAAAAAAAGGGCCCGGGCCCGGCCCTAGATATTGGGCCTAGGGCCAGGGCCTGGACTGGGCCTAGGTTTGCCTTCGGCAGGCCCCGCCCGGCCCGGCCCGGCCCCGGCCCGGCCCCACAGCAGGCCCGATGGGCTTGGGCTGGGCCGGCCCAAGCCCGGCCCTTTGACATCTCTACCCCGGCACTAAGTATAGCTCCGCGATGTTCGTCGCCGCGCCTGTGCGCCATCTTCATGATAGTGCCCACGACACCAACTATAGCTCCGTGACATTCGTCGCCGCTTTCGTACGCCATCTTCATGATACGTGCCCCCAGCACCAAGTATAGCTCCGCGACGTTCGTCGCCGCGCCCGTGCGCCATTCTCATCATGCGTGCCCCTGGCACCAAGTATTGCTCGCGACGTTCGTCGCCACACCACTCTCATGACATGTGCTCTGGCACTGGGGGCTTGCGTTGGCACCCCTATGGACTATGACCCCCGGGTCACTCCGAGACGGGAGCAGGTCTTCGGAGGGCATCGCGCCTAGTCTGCCTGGCAGTTGGGCGTCGGGTCTTCCCCACCACTGCCAGGCCTGTGGGACTCTACAAGGGCTTGGATTGGAGGCTAGATCAAGGGGGTTCTCTGGCCACACCGACGTTGTGGGAGCCAGTCTTTCCAGACAGACAGAGCGACGCTGTGCGGGGCAGGCGGGGTGAATATGCGATTTGACAGTCCGTGGAGCACCGACAGCTGTGGACCCCTCGGTGACGTGTCACTCCAGGGAGCGCCACGTGTCGCGTGATGACATCATCATCTCAACCTCTATAAATAGAGGTCTTGAGAATTCATTTGGGGGGATTTTTTAGACATTTTCAGAACACTTTCACTTTCTCACTCTAGAATCCTAGAGAGAACATACAGGACCCTGACTTCTGGACCTAAGCATCAGACTGTGACTGTCGTCGTGTATTCACTCTGCGCCATCGCCCTCGCAGCACTGCCACCCTCAAGCTCTGTCTGGGAAGCCCTTGGTCTCTGCCCTTGCTCCGCCCTTGGTGTGTCTCACATCATCACACTTGGCATCGAGTTGGACTGCATTCCTTGTAGCTCCTCCACGTCGACTGCGAACCCATTTCCTTGGCATCATTTTGGCGACTCCGCTGGGA
>JAVXUP010005119.1:0-22291 GCA_033070095.1 Escallonia herrerae | reverse complement strand
TGTAATGAAGTTGAACATGTGGTTCAAGCTCAATGATAATATGGTTCAAGCTCAACAATAATAAAACAGAGCGTTACTAATTATTGTATATAACCTCATGTTGGAAGCTTGAAGTCATATAGAGAGAGTGTAAAAGGATCCTAGGTTGTTTGTCGACCCTCTGATCTTAAACTCTTAATAAGAGGTATCGAGAGGCAGGCAATAGGGAAAGAAGTAGGGTTGGGGTGGTGGGGTTAAATGGGTGTGTTTTACCTCCAGCTACATCTGAGCTGTCGCTACTTTTGGTTTATACGATAGAAAGCTTCTAGGAGATCGATGGCTAGTTTAATTGCATCCCAAAAAGTAGTGATTCCTTTTTTATATTTCTTACTCAAAGGCCATGGTGGTCATTGTTATGTCAAGAGCCAATCGTTGATTATGCTCTTTCTTTGATTTTTGGTTCAGCAAAAACAAACACCTTCATTTGGTAGGTGCCGTGTTAAGTAACTAAATCGTAAGTGCATGCTGCATCATATAACCAAAGGGCTTTCAAATATGGGAAATTGCATAAACTACCCTCGTGGTTTGGTAGAGTTGCAGATAACACCGCTGTAGTTAGAGAAGTTGCAAAGGGACACCTGAGGTGCCAATAATGTTGGAACTGTTAGAAAAATCGTAAGGCATATGATGCTCATGCTATTGGGAAGTGCGTTTCGTAGAGACTAATACATGAAATCCGTTTCTTTTTCTTCCCCTCATGTCCCAATTTCTTCTCTATTCGAACCAAAACTAACCGTAGCCGCCTCCCTCACTAACACAGGCCCATCCACCACCACCACCCTCCATGTCTGCCACCCGGCCTAGCCTGTGCGTCAAAGCAATCAGCGCCACCCAATCCCATTGCCTCCACCTACCCCATCCAATCCAGCCCTATGCAATCCTGTCGCCACCATCAACCCCACCCAATGCGCTGCCGCCTTCAGCCCCATCAATTCCTCTGCCGCCATCACCACCCCCACCCACAGCCGAGACCAGCTCCATCTCAGCGCCAATCTCTCTCTGGTCACCACCACAGCCCCGCTGCCGTCGCCCCATCTTCTCATAATCACTGCCTCGTCCTCCCACCACCACTGCTTATACCCACCACTCAACAAACCCTAGATCTACCTACATTGCACAAACACTAGATCCATGTACCAACATTGCACAAACACTAGATCCATGTACCAACATTGCACAAGCACTAGATCATGTACCAACATCACAAACCCTGGAAAACCCTAGATCTATATTAATGTTAATCTAGGGTTTTGTTGTTCGCATGAGTCCACGCACGCCAGCCGCCCCCTCTTCTCGTCGCTTCAGTTGCACAGAAACAACAAAAGTGATCTGAAGCTGTGTTTGGCGCGTCGGATTATAGAATGGGATAGGACGGGATGAGGAAGGATAAGCCAAGATAATATATCCTGTCGGGTAAGGCCAAATAAGCTACAAATCCTATCCTACGTTTTGACAAAATCTAGATTACAGGCTTAAGGAGTATCTTGTCGCCATCACCACGGCAGCAACCACCATCTGACTATCCTAAACCCACCACCACACCACCAATGCCATCGACACACCGCCACAGCAGCAAGCCCCCACCACATCACGACGCTCATCACCAACACCATCAACACACCACCACATCAGCAATCCTACCACCACCAATTGCCACAAACCTCCCACCCCCCCCCCCACCCCACAGCACACTCTCTCTCTCTCTCTCTCACACACACACACACACTTTTTGACAGACATCACCACGGCACCACCAATGGCCTCCAACCTCATCTGGAACAAGAAGAGAAGGTCTGCGGCAGCGATGGTTCTGTGGAGGCGGGTGCTCTGCCAGCGGTGGGTGCCGGTGCTCCTCTTCTTCTGTAATGGCCTGCCATTTTTTATCCCAAGAGCCATGGATAAAAATAAAACCACCTCCCGTCATACAGAATTATCCCACTCCAGTGGGATAAAAGCAGTACAACGGATTAGTTATCTGCCCCTAAAATGCGTGCCCAAACGGCAGATAGGATTATGTTTATCTTATTCGGAGCTCTTATCTGGCGCGCTAAACACAGCCTTAGGATTTTTATAAAAGGGTATCTTGTACTTTTTCTTCATTCTGTTACGGGAATCGTCGGATTCAACACTTATTGTGATCTCAGGTGTCCCTTTGCAACTTTTTCTAACCCCAAGGGGCTTTCTGCAACTCGGCTGAACGACGAGGGTATTTTATGCATTTATCCCTTCAACTAATGTGAGTAAAAGTAAATGAAATATTATCTTCATTCCTCCCTCTCTCTTGTGTATGCCTTTTGTTTTCTTTTCTCTTCCTCCCCCCGTCCCTCTAACCCCATCCCATCCCAAGAACCCCAAATTTTCAGTATTATTTAAGCTGTCTGCAACACATCTTTACAGGCCTTCATTATCTCCTCCCAGAACGGATTTGAGGTCAAGTAGTCGTTCCAGTGGTCCAGAATCTCAAAGCCATCGTTTGTCACCACCGCCTGCACGTGTTGATGCTGAAGCTGCTAAAACTAAGTCTATGAACTTCCCTGCACCAAAAAGGACTAGGTCACCTTCTTTACCTTCATCTGATCAAGTTTATCAGGGTAACTCCTACTCCGCAGAAGATGATAATGAACGGTGAGACAGTACGTGCCATTACTCCAGTTATTGTCTGTTCATCGTGTGCTTCATTAAGTTTTTGATTCGTTATGTTTTCAATGTCACTGCTTTTGACTCTTGCAGAGAATCCCAAGCAAAAGCAAAAAGATTGGCCCGCTTCAAGGACGAATTAAGCCAACCTGTGCAAAGTACTGTTGGCAATGAAAACCAGAAAGTCCCTGGGAAGAGGCATGGCCAGCTTATGGCGGAGAAGCGAAAAGTTACTGGGGAACCTGCAGATATGGCAGGGGATTTTCTCAATGGCAATGTTTCCTCTGATTATGAAGGCCTGGAGTCATCCACTATCATAGTTGGTCTCTGTCCAGATATGTGTCCTGGTACGGCTTTCAACTTTTTGATCACAGGGCAAGATTTCCACGTGATTCAGCTGTGCAAATATACATGGTTATTGGATTTAAACTGATGTTAGTTGTTCACTAACAAGATCCCTCAATATAGATTGAGTTAAGCTGTTTCTATAGAGTGGAACAAGCAGGCCTCAAGTCTTCCAAAAAAGATAAGTGTAGATTTAACCATAACAGGACAGAGAAAGAAAATAATAAGAATACCAATTGTGAAAAACATGCTGACCGATAGATTGGAGGGTTTTAATTGTTGCTGCATCTTTCAGAGTCCGAAAGAGCAGAACGAGAGAGGAAAGGGGATCTTGACCAGTATGAGCGCTTTGGTGGGGATAGAAATCAGACCAGTGAATCTCTCGCGGTTAAGAAGGTATATATACTTGTCAAGCAACTCCCAAAATTCCCCACACCCCAGAAGAAATTTTAACACATCTAATATAATTCTTTCAGTACACTAGGACAGCAGAAAGGGAAGCAGATCTTATTCGACCCATGGCGATCCTGCAGAAGACTATGGATTATCTTTTAGATCTCCTGGAGCAGCCTTATGATGAGAGGTTTCTCAGTTTGTATAACTTTTTGTGGGATAGGATGCGGGCAATTCGGATGGACCTCAGGATGCAGCATATATTTGACCTACAGGCAATCACTATGCTGGAGCAGATGGTCTGTCCTTTTTCTGAGAGCTTTAATTTTTCTGTTCAAATAGTTGCATGTTATTGGCATTATGACTTGGTAGTTTAACAAGCATGAATGACCACACAGTAGGGCGAAGTCTATAACTAGAGACATACAATGGTTGCCTAGTCAAATACTAATGAAAGTGCTGTCCGCTACGCAGTTTCTTGGAGCTTTTACTACGGAATAGTGCTTTCTCAAATGTCTCAGACTTGCAATTTTATGACACAGCAGAATTAGCCTTGTCCGTCCTTTGCAGCATGCAGTTGTTGATAATGAAGAAAAATTCTTTTGCTTCTCCGGGGGCTGTATTTTCTGTTTTCTTAGTTATTGCAGTATGAATATCTGACATTTTTTGTATCATATGATGTGCGTTGGCATCTACTTTTCTCTAGTGTAAATAACGTTGCTAATTGTGGCAGTGCAGATAAGACTCCACATAATAGCCATGCACGAATTATGTGAGTACACAAAGGGCGAAGGCTTTTCCGAGGGATTTGATGCGCACCTCAACATTGAACAGATGAATAAAACATCAGTTGAATTGTTCCAATTGTATGATGATCACAGGAAGAAAGGAATAGACGTGCCAACAGAAAAAGAATTCAGAGGTTATTATGCACTGCTCAAACTGGATAAACATCCGGGATACAAGGTAAGTCATCTGAGGTGTTGATTTTTCTGTACAAGTTCTACATCCAATTTTTCTTGGTGAGAATATGGAAGTCCTGTTAGGTTGAACCTGCAGAACTGTCGCTTGATCTTGCCAAGATGACACCAGAGATACGGCAAGCCCAAGAAGTGTTATTTGCCCGTCGTGTAGCAAGGTTGTCTCTTGCTTTGGAGTTACACACTGGTTATATAGCTGGAGTAGGAATTTGTCTAAATTTTTTTTTATCTTGCTCTTCCAGAGCCTGCAGAACTGGTAATTATATTGCCTTCTTTCGACTTGCGAGGAAAGCCAGCTATCTTCAAGCTTGCCTGATGCATGCTCACTTTGATAAGGTATGATTGCCACGTGTCTCTTAGTGCTTAGGATCAATGATAGTTGAGAAAGCATGGCCTTTTTTATTCGAACTACTTTCAATGCACCATGAAGCATGGTATGCTCCGGCAATACACAAAACATATTATTCTACTTGATAACTTGATGGTAGACTTCTTTTTCTCCTTAAATGGTTGGAAAGAAAGAACAGGGGCTGGTCTCTTTTTTACTGCCTCCAGAGTGAAATTTAAATTATGGCCTAGTGACGCTTACAATCGTTATAATTATAATAATTACAACACGTAAATTGCAAGGAAACCATGCAATATGCTGGAAGTATATGTATGGCCTCATGCATGTCCATGCACACGCTTCTCAATTTTGATTCATTTGTTTTGTCGAACTTGTAGTTACGAAGCCAGGCACTTGCTTCTCTACACTGCAGTTTACAGAACAATCAAGGAATCCCTGTTGCCCATATCGCCAAATGGCTTGGGATGGAGGTAACCTTTTGTTGACTTCGAGTGGATTGCCTTCGTTTTAAATTTTCAAAGAGATTCTAATTGTGCATATCTGTCTATGCTGTATCTACTGGTATTAGGAAGAAGACATAGTAAGCCTTCTGGAATACCATGGATTTTTGATAAAGGATTTTGAGGAGCCATATATGGTGAAGGAGGGGCCATTTCTGAATGGTGACAGTGACTATGTCTTGAAGTGCTCAAAACTTGTCCATATGAAAAAATCCAGAATGATTGTAGAGGATGTTTCATCTCCTAGCCTGATGGAAGCGTCGTCTTCCGAAAAAGTAAAAGAGCTAAAGTTGGATAAGGTTTATAAGCAGGAACCAACAACACCTGTTCAATCTAATGTGATGACAAGTTTGGCCCAGGCGATTGATGACGAAATGCCAGATTACGAAGTTGTGTCATCCCCAAAAGCCAAGATGCAAGTGCAAACAGTGCCCAAAACATCAGGAGTTGATAGGAGTGGAGATGACCACCAGATGACTGCTGTGAGTCCTTTAGCAGGGGAAATCTCCGTACCCCAGAGTTCCCTTGAATCTCCAGAAGATAGAGCAGGAAGCGCTGGAGGACTGATGTATAATACTCTTTTCAGAAACTCCCTTGAAAAAAACATGCGTTCTGTCGTAAAATGGACACCACCGCAAACTATGCCGGAAAATGTTGGGCTAGGAAAATTCCCTGTTTTGCAATTGGATTATACTGCTGGAAGTTCATTGCAACAGCCTGTGCCTGTTAAAGATTTGGAAGATGATGAACATGCAATGCAAGAAGTGGACACTCATGTAGTTGAAACAAGTTGTTATGATGAAGAAGTTACCAAGGCAAAACTCAAATTGATCTTGAGGTTATTAGCTATTCTAACATACTGGCTTTTTTCCTTTTGTTGCAACTTTACCATGCCTTTAAATTGTTACAAATCCCTGGATTAGGGTATGGAGGCGGCGTTCTTTGAAGAAAAAGGAGTTGCGCAAGCAAAAGCAGTTAGCAGCAAATGCTGCATTGAGTTCACTATCATTGGGCCCTCTAATTCAGCATTACAAAGAGGTAAGTGTATTACTTTTTCTCCCTTGGCTGTCTCTTATCCCCCTTCTCTTGGGTTTAATTTCCATTCACATCAATTTACTTTGGACCAAGTAAATTAAGCTAAATCTTGCTCCAGAACAGAGAAGGCAGAAAGAGCACAGGTCAAATATAGAGCACCCATTTGCAAACAATGTGAACTGAGCTATATGTGGAACTTTATTTCCCAAACACATGTTTCTGCTCAAAGTTTGACCAAGGCAACATGCATACGAAGTTTGTAGTGACGAAACAGCTATGTAGGTTGTTTGATGTGTAGTTGAGGTCACAAAATGCATTCTGCATTTCCTGCAGATGAGAGTAAATGGCCTCACGTTTTTGTGGGGATAAACAAGGTGGTTGAGGTCATACTAGCTCTTTAGTTTTGAGAATTATTCTGACCTATAAAAGCAATAAACACTCACATATGCACCATGTAGACTCACACAAAAGGTGCACACAAGCAAACACACGAATATAGTACTTATGCAAACCACTCATCTATATGAGAATATCACGTTAATCATGTCCATAATTGTCAATCTTCGCTTATTTTGCTAACTCTTCTCAATTTGTTTCCATGTAAAGCAACCAAGCCCTTCTGGCGAGTTTAACATCAATCATGTTATGAATGAGAGATATGAGAAGCATGAAAGGTCTTGGTCAAGGTTAAATATTTCAGAGGTGATAGCGGCAAACCTTGGTAGAAGAAATCCGGATGCCAAAACCCTTTGCTGGAAACTTATTTTATGTTCTCAGATGGACGACCTAGGTGGGGACAGGTCGGAAGAGAGGAGTAACATTTCTCACATGACTGCAGGCCAGTGGGTGTATTCTAAATTAATGCCTGCCAGGGATAGTGGTGATGATGATTTGTTAATTTCATCTCCTGGCCTTTCAATATGGAAGAAATGGGTACATGACCTATCTGATGACGACTCGACCTGCTGTTTGTCAGTCATCAAGGATGCAAATTTTAATAAGCTGAATGACACTGTAGCAGGCGCAAGTGCGATTCTGTTCCTTGTATCTGATTGCATCTCATGGGAGCTCCAAAAGAGCCGCCTCCATGACCTTCTAATGTCTATACCTTCTGGTTCATCCTTGCCGCTTTTGATTTTATGCGGCTCATCTGAGCATCTCTCAGATACTTCCTCCTTCGCTAATTTGTTGGGACTCCATGAAGTAGACAAATCACGTGTGAGTACCTTTTTGGTAGTTTTTCTCATTAAGAAGATGCATACTAGACACCTAGATGGCTTTTTCAGTGATGAGCAATTAAGAGAGGGGCTGCGGTGGCTGGCTGGTGAGTCACCCATACAACCTGTTCTTCGTTCTGTAAAAACCCGCGAACTTGTCCTGACCTACATGAATCCTTTGTTTGAGGTACTTGATAAGTTCAATCCTCACGATACGAGTATAGACCAATGTATTTCAGCATATAATGAAGCCTTGGATGGAGCACTTGAGGAAGTGGCTACTGCAGCTAACTCTAATCCTGCCTGTTGGCCTTGTCCTGAGATTTCTCTTCTGGAGGAGACTAGTGATGAGTATAGAGTTGCGTGTTGGTACTTGCCAACCATAGGATGGAGCGCAGCTGCAAGAATCGAACCACTTATCTGTGCATTACATCGATGTAAACTTCCTACCTTTTCGGATGACGCTTCTTGGTTGTTCAGAGGTGCTGATATGGGAAATGATATAAACCACCAGATATTACGACTTGAAGACTGCTTAATCAGATACTTGACCAAATCTAGTCAGACGATGGGATTGTGGTTGGCTGAAAAGGAGGCACATACTATGGTACAGAAGTGTTGCCGGCTTGAGCTCCATGATTCAACCTACTACATCGTTCCGATGTGGGTAATGATATTCCGACGAATTTTCAATTGGCGGATAATGAATTTGTCTAGTGGGCCGTTTTCTACAGCGTATGTCTTGGACAAGCATAATTTTGCTATTACAGCTTCTGGAGGTCTGGGCAATGCAGGGCCTGAAAGTGGTCTATCTTCACCAAATTACTTGATTCAGCCCTCTCTAGACGAAATGATCGAAGTTGTCCGTACCCCGATTATGTCCCGGGAATGCTATACCCATTATGAAGCGCTTCAGTCCGTGCCAACTATAGGAATGGCTCCTACCGCTGGTAACATTCACGAGACTACCCGTCAGAATGAATTAAGCGGGGAAGAGGAAAGGGCACTGGAATGTAAATTGGCTGAGACAAACAAAGGTTTCAATGGATTTGACAGCAGCAGTTGCGAGTCACTGGTAGCTACGAAGGCTACAAATGAAGCAGACAGATTAAGCAAGTTATTGGAGCAGTGTAACATAGTGCAGAGCATGATAGACAAGAAGCTGTCTATTTACTTTTGACCCACAATTTTGGTGGTCAATTTTTACGGCATTGTAACTTTCATTAGCTTTGCGATGTATAGAAATGCTACTTTGTTCAATGAGGAAACTACAAGAGGATTTGAAGTGCTCCAATTGCATTCCTGACTGCGTTCTTTGTTTTCCAAAGTTCCCAAAGTCTCCTGGTTTGAGCACAAGAATCTAGGATTTGTTAATCCCAGAAAAATTAGGCCATGCCTATTGTCAAAGCATGACTTCCTTCTTGCCATGCAAGGTATGACCATATCGGAACATATGATACAACTACTTAAAGCAGACTTGACTTTGTCAAGAGTCAATGTTGATTTGGCATTTGGACTAGCAAAACGTTGTGCCACTAGTAACAAAAGAGCCCATCACATTTGAGAGCGAAGTTTAGGGTCTGTTTGGTATGGCTTTCAGTTTTCAGTTTTTTTCCTAAAAAAAAAGAGAAGAGTTCTGGTTTTATTTTTTACCAGTTTAAAAAACTGGTGGCTGTTTGACAGAGTTTATTTTTTCAAAAAACAGAAAAGAGCAAGCGTTTGACAGGACAATTCTTTGGGTTTTTTTTTTAATATACATTTTTACATAATTAAATATTATGTAAGGCAATTAAGCAACTATATTACAATGTCTTAAACATAATTTTCCAACATTACAATGATTAACAACCAACATTAGCTCATTTTAATCCTAAACAAGACCACCGGTCGGCACTGCCACACTACCACCAAAGCTGCACACACCCACGGATTCGCCCCATCACCACCGGTCTCATCGCCACACCACCAGCACCCAGATCGGGCCACCGTTGTCCGCCGCCAACGGACATCACAACCTGTGCTACAAACCCAAACTCTCGCCGGTCAAAACTGAAGCCCATCCTTCTTTCTTTCTCTCACCGGTCAAAAATCGGTGCTACAAACCCATGGCTTTTTCCGATTGGATTTAATTTAGGGCTTTCGGGATGGGGGGAGATAGAGAGAAGAGAGAGAGAGAGGGGCCGAAAAGCGTTACAAGTCGCAATAACCAGAGGTGGAGCCGCCGATGGCCGGTGAAGGCGACGGACGCGGTGGCCGGTGAAGGCGATGGACGCGGTCGAGCTGTGGAGTCCATGAGAGTTGCGGCCGATCGACCCCTGTCTGATGAAAGAGATGAAGTCCAACTGGAAGGAGGGTTTTATACCCAGCAAAAAAAACCCCAATTTTGTTGCTAGTGAGGCTCGAAGCCTCGACCTCATTAAAGCCTTCCTCAGCTCCGCGTGAAAATTGGGTTAGAAAAGAGCTCCGAGCTCTTTTCGGTTTTGGGCTTCAATTTTTAAAGTGTTGGCCCTTTTAAAAAAAAGAAAGCCAACCAAACACCCCAACTTTCATGGACTTTTAAAGAGAAGAGGGCCAAAAAAGAGCAAAAAAAATGGCTGTCAAACGGCCCCATCACATTTACTTTAATAATACAACTAATTAAAGCAGACTTGACTTTGTCAAGAGTCAATGTTGATTGGGCATTTGGACTAGCAAAACGTTGTGCCACTAGTAACAAAAGAGCCCATCACATTTGAGAGCGAAGTTTAGGAGCTGTACGTTTACGTTTTTCAGTTTTCATTTTTGTAATGATGATGAAAAAGATGCCTTTTTTCGTGTACGTTTACGTTTTTTCGATTCCGTTTTGGAAAAAATTTCCAAATAGTGTCAAAAAAGCTGAAAACACCCAAATGGTGTTTTCACCTTTTTCTCGAACTGTATTCTCCTAATCAGAACACCACCTCTTCTCCCTCATATCTACCACCCTGTTTCAACAAACACTCACCAAACTAGACCACTCATTTCACTGGGTCTTCTTAGAAATGAAAATAGTGGGGTCCATTAATGAATTGATTCAGAAAAAGTTGGTAAAAACGAAAATGAAAATGATAAACGTACAGAAAAAATTGAAAAATTAGATACGGAAAAAAGTAAAAGTACACAATACGATTTTAGAACTGAATACTAAATTCTGAAAACCAAAAACAGAATATAGAATACAGAAAAAAATCTCGTAAGCGTACGGGCCCTTAGTGTATGAGACTTTCTTTTCACTCTTTTTTACTTTAATAATAACAATATTTGAGGTGGCAAAAGCTTTCTCGTTCTCTTGACATAAAAGAAACGGGACACTGTTTATGACATCAATCGCTCTCCTATACCAAAAAAGACGAGAGAATCTGGCTGGCTCACTATATTTGCAAAGCAAGCATTGCTTCTGCCAAAGACCGCGGAGCCTTCTGAGTTATCACAGATTTCAGTGAAAAATCCTTGGGAATCACAAAATTAACCCGTCCTGACTACATTAAGCTGATACGTTTCATACAAAAGCTGACAATTCAACAGAGATGGATGAGCATTACAGCTGAAACTTTTCTCTACAATCTGTTCTTCCATGCAACCAAATCTCACATTTCCTCACGATCTCATACATCGCCGTATAATCAACATCATGAGAAAACCTTAATCATACACTTTAGTTTGTTAAGTACACCTGTTTATGCTAAGGCAATGGCTGGAAGTAGCCCACTACATTTTGCTGGGTGACTGAATCCATATTGTGCATTACTACTAGTTAGTACTGTCAGAAGAGGCTGAAGTTGAACGGAGGCGTGGGATTCAAGAGCAAGCAGATTTTGCTAGGCAGACCAAATTGCTGCGGCTGTCAGTGCTATTACGGGCCGTAGGTCCTAACAATAATTGGAGGTGTAAAAGATTCGCTGCAACAGAAAAAGGAGGGGGACGATTGGAGCATGATTATACGCTGAAAATATATATATATATATATGGGGACCGATCCACACCCACCGGTGGAGAAATAACAAATTTCTCCACCGAACCGCTGGTCTTACCAGCGGTTGGCCACGTGGGACAAAAAGGCGAAAAAGGTGTACGGTCACTGCATTAATGGCAAAAAAGGCACGAGAAATGGCACGAGAAATGGTGAGAAAATGGCGAGAGAGAGAAAAAGGACACCAACCGCATGCACAACCAGCGGTTGGCATTAATATGCCTGCCACGTGCCGTCCCCCACCCCTGCCACGTGGCCCAACCCCATGGCCCCTGCCACGTGGCGTCCCCTCCCCCTGCCACGTGGCCCACCAGCATGGCCAACCGGCGGTATTAGCGATGGCCCTGCCACGTGGCATCCCCTCCCCCTGCCACGTGGCAGAGGGAGGGCACCAACCGCGGGTGGTACCAGCGGTTGGTGCCCTCCCTCTGCCACGTGGCAGGGGGAGGGGATGCCACGTGGCCCAACCGCCGGTACCACCCGCGGTTGGTCCCCTCCCTCTGCCACGTGGCGTCCCCTCCCCCTGCCACGTGGCCCAACCGCTCCTACCACCCGCGGTTGGTCCCCTCCCTCTGCCACGTGGCGTCCCCTCCCCCTGCCACGTGGCCCAACCGCTCCTACGACCCGCGGTTGGTCCCCTCCCTCTGCCACGTGGCGTCCCCTCCCCTCATCGCAGGGCCCAACCGCTCCTACAACCCGCGGTTGGTCCCTGCCACGTGGCGCCCCCCGCGTGATGCCCCACCTGGTGTCCTTCCCCACGATGCCACGTGTCGTCCTTCCCTCCCCCGTGATGCCCCAACGTGGTGTCCTTCTGCCGAATTTTTTTTTTTGCAGCAGCCTTTGACCGCATAAACACCCACCCTTCCTCACTTTTTTCTGTCTTTTTTCTTCTCTCTTCCTCGCTTCTCTCTTTATAATCCCCTCCCCCGAACCCTTCTTCTGCACTCTGTCATCTTTTACCAACTTCCTTCGTACTTCATATCTCACCTACATAATCTCCACAACAATACAAATCAAAAAATTTTACGCTAGAAGATCGTGGATAACCGCTAGAAGATCGGTAGTTTTTTCTTTAAATACATCAAGTCACAACAAGTAAGTATTTTGAATTTCCTTATAATTCAATGTTAGGTTTATACAAATCAGCGTATTACATTTATAGATTCCAAAACAGAGATTTTTTAGGGTGCCAAATATAGACAGTTTTTCACGAATTTATAAAAAATAGCTAGAGCTAGATTTTGCCAAAATACAAAAAAGAGACCCTAGTTATTCTTAAAGGATCTGTCTCAGGTAAAAATTTCAGATTTTTCCAAAGACTGGAAAGGGGTTAACTGATACGGGGAACCTTGTAACTCTGCAGTGTATTTTAAAATATCAAGCTAGCGCGATTTCGCGCGAAACTTTTATGAGAATCCTAGGATGTTGGGAAGTTCCATTCCCCAGGAATTCGGGCCATTCCGAAGCCGTTACCTATTTTTTTGGCCGAACGGCCCTTTAAGCGCTTGATCCGGACACCGGTTCGCGATTTTTGGGCGAAACCTCCGTAAAATACTTTTTATGTCAAGAATGAATTCAGGAAGCCTCAAGTAGCATTTCGAAGCACTTTTGATATTTTTTTATGCCAGGGGCATTTCGGTAATTCGCCGCCCCGAGAGGGGTATTTCGGTAATTTTACAGTGCTAAGTTTTTTGACGGACTTTTTAGTCCAGAAATATAATTACAAAACCTGAAATGTTGTTTTGAAGCTGACGTGGCGCGCGTAGGGGTGTTTTGGTAATTTTCCCGCGCCAAGGGGTGTTTTGGTAATTTTCCCGTGCCAAGTTTTTCAAACGACTTTTTAGTCCAGAAATGTAAGTAAACCACCTGAAATGTTGTTTTGAAGCTGGTTCGGGGGCGTTGGGGTGATAGTGAACGCTCAGGGGCATTTCGGTAATTTGCCGATGTTCGGGGGCTATTTTGCTAGGAAGGATCCAGCTTAAAATTCATACCTTAAAATAACTTTTAGTTCAGGAAAGGGTGTGAGACACCCGAAAACTTATTTTGTTCCAGATGTTCTGAACCTTGTGACGCACCGGCGATGACTGCCAGGGGATATTTTGCATAAGTAGCGGGTGTTTTGGTAACTTGCCCCCTTTAAAATTTTTCCTGATATATTTGGTATATAATTGACGTAATACATTTAAAAACTTGACTTTAAAGCGGTTTTGAGGTGTTGGAGGTGTAGGGGCCATCGGGCTATATATTGCTATATAACCACGTTGGCGCTAAATTCAGTGGGAACTAGCGTAATTAAGCGTTCGGAGTGGTGGGAATTGAGGATTTGTTTTAATACATTGAAATAATGACTATTGCTAATGTGTTGGTAAGCTAGGTTAAAGATCCAGTTATAGTTTTGGAATGTAAATATTATGGATATTATGGACGCTAAGTTGGTTTATAATTATATTTTGTTCTTAAAGGTATGAATTTCAGCTCTGGACCTCATGATACATCAATCCTATACGATGACGATGACCACGTCGCGAGGCACGTATTTGACGGTGTCGATAGGGGTGTTTTGGAAACAATTCAAAGCACAAGGCACCTTGAAGAGTGGGTACTAAACGAGGAACAAATACAGCTATTACACCGTCAAAATTTAACCCTGTTCACCGATCCCGGGAAATGGTCTCGACACGACGATTGCCTTATATCCGCTCTAGTTGAACGATGGAGGAGCGAGACGAACTCATTTCACTTCCGGTTTGGTGAAATGACTGTTACGTTAGAGGACGTCGGATTTATACTTGGAATCCCATGTCACGGCAGACCCGTTACTTTGAACGTGCCGTCTGCATCCATAGCGAATATGGCTATGCAGTATTTTCCGGGAATTCCAAGGGCAGCGCTTACAACAAACGGCGTCAAGCTTAAATGGCTGAGAGAGCAGTACGGCGTGCTACCGGATGAATACACTCCTCAAGATTTCGTGACGTATACGAAGGCATTCCTTCTGTATATTATTGGAGCTATATTACTTCCGACGCATTCGAAAAACACGGTGCATCCGAAGTATATGGTGTTCTTGGAGGATCTTGAGGAGGTATACTCCTATTCGTGGGGTTCAGCTGTCCTTGCGCACCTATATCGAGCACTGCATAAGGCTACGAGAAACGGTGCCAAGTCCATTGCCGCCTGCCTGACTCTATTACAGGTATGAGCATTTATTTTCTTGGTAGGATCCTTAGTCAATATATTCGGGATTAATTACTAATTCCATATAATGTTTGCATTCACAGGTTTGGTCTTACGAGAGGCTACCCATGGGTCGTCCACAACCGTTGGTAGATTCCGATGAGACGTGGCCTAGGGTGTGGGCCTGGGGGCCTACGACCAACCGGAGGAGGAGACGGGTAGACCCTCACCACCATCTAAAGTTCTATCGGGGGGAACTAGAGATACTAGATGCATCCCAGGTGACGTGGCAGCCATATGGCAAGGTGATGCATCTGTTGGATGAGTGGTGTTGGCAACTTCCGGTGTCGTACGTGCTGGCAGGTTTGGTTCGGGTGCCGCTCATTCACTTCGAAGAATGTGAGTTTCAGATGCCCGATCGAGCTATGAAGCAAGCTGGCTGTCCACAAGGGATACCAAAACCCGCTGTAGACATGCGGCCATACAGGGGTGGTCGAGGGCCGAACTTCGAGGTGGCTGATGCCTTGATTTTGTTGGGTGACGAGGTGCACCAGTGGAATACCTGGCAGGAAACGTATGATAGCCTTGTATCGCTGAAGCACGACGGCATTAGTACTGAGGAATACTTACAGTGGTTTCTCAGGGTGACGCGCACGAGGGTGAATCGCCCTTCCCAGGTGAAGAAGACATCGTACGCGCCACGTGAGGTCTATGACCAGTTCTGGGCATTGGCCATTGTAAGTCATGCTAGTGTTGTTTGATAATTTATTTGCGCACCTTATCGACCATTTGTCAAATATGATTAGCCATATTTTCTATGCATGTTTTTTAGGTTGACCAGGGCATTGAGGTGTTCAAGCAGCTGGAGTCGTTTGACTGGTTTGTCGCGCAGGCTCCTGACAATCTCAAGAGGTCCATTGAGAAGTACAAGACTGAAGTTCAAAACTTTAGTCTTGCGTACCGGGGTTACGAAGGGGAGCCGTCTAGTCGCCCTCGTCCTGAAGCGTACGACTATCAGCCCCAGAGTCAGGTGTGGGAGTCGTCTGGTCGCCCTCTTCCTGACGCGTACAACTATCAGCCCCAGAGTCAGGTGTGGGAGCCGTCTGGTCGCCCTCCTCCTGACGCGTACGACTATCAGCCCCAGAGTCAGGTGTGGGAGCCGTATAGTCGCTTGCCTCCTGACGCATACGACTCTCAGTGCCAGAGTCAGGTTCCCCAAGTAGGAATCCAGGCCTCGCGCCCAAGCTTTCGGTCGGACAAAGGACAAGCGACGAAGCCATTGAGGTCGGACAAGATGGCTTGGATCGACCGGCACTACTTCGGGCATGAGCCTGTCAATTCAGCAGACTTTCCCCTTGCGACATTCCTAGGTCATGAGGATATCAGAACGTTGGCGCCGGAGACAGATCTTTCAAATTTTGTCATGAACGCTTACATAGAACTGCTCCGGATTAGAGAGCAACGTTTTAACCGTTCTGAATATTTGAAGCTTAACATGTATCCCACTCATTTTGTGGAATTAACGGTGAGAGAATTCACAGAATGGAGGCGAGGGGGCGGTAGGAGTAAGTGGAAACCAGGTCGAAACGTGTTAGGCATGATGAACGCAGACTATCAATGTCCCGCTGCTGATGCGAACCTTATCATGATACCCTGTCATCATGCAAACCACTGGTTCCTATTAGTTCTCCATCCAGCGTTCAGAACGGTTCACATATACGATAGCCTAAGGGAGGACGAGCCTGGACAGCTGCTGGCACAGATGTACAACGAGTACATCACTTTAGTGGTTAGTATTTATTTTTTGACCTTGGCTCATAGTATATTGTTCTTGTCTCATAGGCTTGATTCTCGTTTTTATTGTTGGATGCAGACTACTGTCCTCTCGCTAGCATGCGGACGGCCACAGGGTGACCCTTGGACGGTCGTGATGATAAAGGACCGACCAAAGCAATATAACGGTCACGATTGCGGGATTTACGTCCTCAAGTACATGGACTACATTGCTCGCTCGGAAGTGCTCAAACACTCCTCGTGGACTAGGAAGGATGCCTTGACGTTTAGGTATAGGATAGCCTGGGAGCTGAAAAAGAATGAAGCTAGACGCATTCATTACCATTATCCTGACGTGCGTGGCTAGCTGCTGTGATGTTACAAAAAATTGTACCAAAAAGAAATGTACATAATTTTTCGCATGCTATGAATTTGGCGCTAAAATGTGCGCGAATATACCTTTCATATGACGGCATTCGAAAAAATTACGCGTCTCGCTTTTCGCCGAAATTCATAGAAATGGGCTAACTAGCGTGCATGAGGTGCAATGAGCGAAAAAAAAGTGACAAAAAAAATTTCAACTTTTTTCGGAAGCTATCAAATGCGGCCTAAAGTGTGCCCGAATAGGCCCTTCCTAGGAAAACTCAAAAATTAATGTGTCTCGTTTTTCGCCGAAAGTCTTACAAATGGGCTAACTAGCGTGCCTGAAGTGCAATGAGCGGAAAAAAAGTGACAAAAAAAATTACAACTTTTTCGGAAGCTATCAAATGGGGCCTAAAGTGTGCCCGAATAGGCCCTTCCTAGGAAAACTCAAAAATTAATGTGTCTCGTTTTTCGCCGAAAGTCTTACAAATGGGCTAACTAGCGTGCCTGAAGTGCAATGAGCGGAAAAAAGTGACAAAAAAATTACAACTTTTTTCGGAAGCTATCAAATGGGGCCTAAAGTGTGCCCGAATAGGCCCTTAGGAAAACTCAAAAATTAATGTGTCTCGTTTTTCGCCGAAAGTCTTACAAATGGGCTAACTAGCGTGCCTGAAGTGCAATGAGCGGAAAAAAAGTGACAAAAAAAATTACAACTTTTTTCGGAAGCTATCAAATGGGGCCTAAAGTGTGCCCGAATAGGCCCTTCCTAGGAAAACTCAAAAATTAATGTGTCTCGTTTTTCGTCGAAAGTCTTACAAATGGGCTAACTAGCGTGCCTGAAGTGCAATGAGCGGAAAAAAAGTGACAAAAAAAATTATAACTTTTTTCGGAAGCTATCAATTGGGGCCTAAAGTGTGCCCGAATAGGCCCTTCCTAGGAAAACTCAAAAATTAATGTGTCTCGTTTTTCGCCGAAAGTCTTACAAATGGGCTAACTAGCGTGCCTGAAGTGCAATGAGCGGAAAAAAAGTGACAAAAAAAATTACAACTTTTTTCGGAAGCTATCAATTGGGGCCTAAAGTGTGCCCGAAAACGGAGTTACCAAAAATATCAATAATCCACAAATCAAATCACAAATTAAAGATTGCACAAACCAAATCACAAATTTAAACATTATAAAAGTTCAATTTATACAACTGAAACATTAACCCTAACACTCTTCCTCATCATCGTCCTCCTCGACCATACTGCCAGGTTCGATACCTAACACTTTATAATGGTTTCTCTTGTCATGATCAGTCATCTTATTACACAACGCACACTTTCGTAATTTTTTTTGACCCGTTGCTTCTTCAATCGGATTCTTCATGCGTATTGCTCGTTTTCGCCCTTTTGTTTGAGAAATAATTGGATCAAAAATGTCGTCCTCCTCACGTTGTAGGTCAGTGCCGTCAATGACTGGCTGTTTGGCTCGATTGAATCTACCGCCTGGAGTTGGTCGAGTAGTCGGAGTGTCCACAGTTTCTGGTAATGCCATCCTAAACTGTGCATGCATAGCCTTATCCCGTGCGGCTGCTTCAACTTGATACCTGTACCCATCAAATGTCGACGCTGCATCCATTGATAAACCGTGCATGATGTTACAAAGGTGATTATATCGCAGCGACTCAGATTGCTCGAAATCAACTGAAACATTGGGCACGTAAGGAATGTGACCGTGGACTCTGTTGGCTTCCTTCGTCCACCGTTCCAAGATATACGGTGGAGGGATTTCACTAGCATTCTTGGCGCTCAAAACCCTCAACGCGTGTCGACAAAGTATACCTTTATGCTCAAACAGTTGACAGTTGCAATTAACCAACCCGGTGTCCTTACAAATTGCTACGGTAAAATGTCGTCTGGTCCTCGGAGCCGACGAAGAGCACGGATTGGCGAAGTTCGTCACATTTGTCAAAGCATAAACCTTGATGTCTCTGGTGGAATACTCGTGCAACTTTGTCATGCCATATTGATTCGACTTTAGTAGTTCCTCTTGAAACTGTCGAAACATTTCCTTGGTATAGACTTGAGCCGCATGAGCCTCTAAAGGTGAATAAAGTAGTATAGCTCTTTCTTTGCAAACTGTAGCCGCGTCGGCTTCTCTCTCACGGTACAATTGCCTGTCAACGGCTTTCTGCATCTCTAGTACGAACTCCGCTATACTTGAAGACTGGCCTACGTACCCATCAAAGAATGAATTCATAGCTTCGCTTCTCGAGGTCGTAGTCATTCCGGCTGCAAAAAACTTCTTGGTGTAGGCACCGACCCACTGTGTCTTGATCTCATACAACGATTGTAACCATTCGTGATTGTGCAAATAGTAAGTATCCATTAACGTGGCCCACCTCTCCTCGAACACGTCTACCGTCAACGATTTCTTCACACATGTATTAAAGTCAGTCTTGAATGACGGATGGTTTGCATATACATGGTGAAGCCGTTCGGGATATTTGTTGCTTATGTGCCATGTGCACAGGCCATGGTGAGTATCTGGAAGGACCTTAGCGATTGCATTTTTCATTGCCAGATCTTGGTCGGTGATGATGGTCTTTGGAGGAATATGATACATTGCTTGAAGCCACGTTTCAAATAACCACGTAAATGACTCCTCCGTCTCATCCCTAAGCAGGGCAAAGCCAAACGAGATTGACTGATAGTGGTGGTTCACCCCGGTGAACGGAGCAAAAGGCATAGAGTACTTATTGGTGCGGTATGTGGTGTCAAACGTCACAACATCCCCAAAATTTTGGTAAGCAGCTCTAGAACGGGGGTCCGCCCAAAATATAGTACTAATGCGGTTCTCATCATCCAGTTGGAGACTGTAAAAAAATCCAGAATTCTCACTCTGAAGGGACCTGAAGAGATCAAGTGTAGTTTGAGAATCACTCTTACCGAAAGACTCTCTCCTCTGAGCACGAAGTTCATTTCGAAGGTCTACTTCGTTGAAACTCAACTTGTCAATCCCCCCAGCCTGGCTTGAGAAAACCCCCATCATCTTAGAAGGTGGAATTTTAGCCTCGGCCATTGTAAAAATTAGTTGTCTGTGTGCCGCGCTTATTTCTCGGTGTTGATGAATTTGACCAATCTTACTGGGGGTCATCAACTGATGATTATGGCTCAACTCCACTCCTGTGACAACCCAATGGTTTTCATTTTTTCGGTGTACTGCATACACATGGGCCTTGCAGCCGGTACCCGGAAATGTGTCCCGTTTTCTTTGTCTTGTTGTCCCTTCGTCACTGATCCGAACGACCGGAGTTACATGCGGTGCTCCTCTATGACACTCAAATAGTCTTGCACAAATTTGATCTGTATTCGCCCGTTTTCTAGTCGTCTTAGTTCTAATACCGAAACCTATCGTTTTCGAATATGCTCTATAGTATGCTTCAACTTCGTCCAGTGCTTGAAAAACTTGACCAACGTAAGGTGGATCAGAACCTTCACAAAAATTATTTCCTCCAGTTGCATCCATATTTATACTGGAATCTAAAAAATAAAAATTATATCATTCTCAACAAGTCATAGATTTAAATAAAAGAAGAATAAAATTTATTTAAACCACCGTCTTTCGAGAAATTTGGTATAATGTAAAATTAGCAAAATAGCCCCCGATGAGCGGCAAATTACCGAAATGCCTCCGGGGGTTCATTATCACCCTAACGCCCCAAATCAGCTTCAAAACAACCTTTCAGGTGCTTTGCTTACATTTCTGGACTAAGAAATCCTTTGAAAAACTTAACGCTGCAAATTTACGAAAATACCCCTATCGGGGATGCGAATTACCAAAATGCCCCCTGACAACAAGCTTCCTGAATTCACTCTTTAAAATAACTTTTCAGGTGTCTCACACCCTTTCCTGAACTAAAAGTTATTTTAAGCAGATTTGTGTAACGTAAAATTAGCAAAATAGCCCCCGGGGGTTCATTGTCACCCTAACGCCCATCAAACCAGCTTCAAAACAACCTTTCAGGTGTTTTACTTACATTTCTGGACTGAAAAACTTTTTTTCGGGAAAATTACCAAAACACCCCTCGCGGGGGGGCAAATTACCAAAATGCCCCCTGGCTTCAGAAAATATCAAAATTGCTTTAAAACGCTATTTTAAGCTTCCTGAGTTCATTCTTGATCTAAAAAGTATTTTACGGATTTTTCGCCTAAAAATCCCGAACCGGTGTCCGGATCGAGCGCTTAAAAGCCCGTTCGGCCAAAAAATTAGCTAACGGCTTCGGAATGGCCCGAATTCCTGGGGAATGGAACTTCCCAACACCCTAGGGTTCTCATAAAAGTTTCGCACGAAATCGCGCTGTCTTGATATTTTAAATTACACTGCAAAGTTACAAGGTTGCGCGTATCAGTTAACCCCTTTCTAGTCTTTGAAAAATCTGAAATTTTTACCTGATACAGATCTTTTGAAAATAACTAGGGTCTCTGTTTTGTATTTTGGCAAAATCTAGCTCTAGCTATTTTTTATAAATTCGTGAAAAAACTGTCTAATTAAGTTTTCACCTTTAGCGACAATTACGCCCCGCAATCAGCTGCAAAATAACATTTCAGGCGTTTTACTTACATTTCTGGACTTAAAAGTCCGTTGGAAAATTTTTTCGGGAAAATTACCAAAATACCCCTCTCGGGGTGGCAAATTACCAAAATACCCCCTGGCTTCAGAAAATATCAAAAGTGCTTTAAAATGCTATTTTAAGCTTCCTGAGTTCATTCTTGATCTAAAAAGTATTTTACGGATTTTTCGCCTAAAAATCCCGAACCGGTGTCCGGATCGAGCGCTTAAAAGCCCGTTCGGCCAAAAAATTAGCTAACGGCTTCGGAATGGCCCGAATTCCTGGGGAATGGAACTTCCCAACACCCTAGGGTTCTCATAAAAGTTTTGCGCGAAATCGCGCTGGCTTGATATTTTAAATTACACTGCAAAGTTACAAGGTTGCGTGTATCAGTTAACCCCTTTCCGGTCTTTGGAAAAATCTGAAATTTTTACCTGATATAGATCTTTTGAAAATAACTAGGGTCTCTGTTTCGTACTTTGGCAAAATCTAGCTCTAGCTATTTTTTATAAATTCGTGAAAAATTCTATTTCTGACGCCCTAAAAAATCGCTATTTTGGAATTTTTCGAATGTAATACCCCGATTTGTCAAAACGTAATTTTGACGCCCTTTGACGCCCTAAACACGAATTTTAGACTATTGTAAGAACAATTTAAGCGTAACACAATTTAAACAATCAATTGGTAAGAACAAATTGAAAAATACTTACTTGTTTTAACTTGATATATTTCAAGAAAAATCCACCGTCTTCTAGCGGTTATCCACCGATCTTCTAGCGTAAATTTTTTTTGTTTGTATGTAGGTGAGATAGGGAGAATGAGGAGGGTGGAAGAAATGATTCGGGGAGGAGGGATTTTATAGAGAGAAAAGTGAGAGAGGAAGAGAAGAACCGTGAGTGAC
>JAVXUP010005118.1:0-22307 GCA_033070095.1 Escallonia herrerae | reverse complement strand
CCTGTCAGTCGTCCGCGATACAATGTAGCGGACGGGTGGAGGGGCAAAAAGGTAAAAAAATTCGTCCGCGACATAATGTCGCGGACGACTGACAGTTTTCGAAAAAGGCGCGATCTGGACCGTCCATCTTTCAGGATGGACGGCCCAGATCGCGCTAGCAAATACTCCATTTTGCTAGCGCTATCAATGGATCAGCTATATATATATATATATATATATATATATATATATATGGGGGCCGATCCACACCCACCGGTGGAGAAATAACAAATTTCTCCACCGAACCGCTGGTCTTACCAGCGGTTGGCCACGTGGGCCAAAAAAGGACGAAAAGGGACAAAAAAGGACGAAAATACTATGATAAATTCATGAAAATATCACGAGAAAATGAAAAACTCGTGAGAAAATGGTGGCAATAATGCCCAACCGCAACTCCTACATGCGGTTGGCATTATTGCCTTCCGTGACCCCACCCCCCACCCGTCACCCCCCTTGCCCCCCACCCCCTTGCCCCCCACCCCGTGGCCCCCACCCTATGTCCTTTTCCCCCACCCGTGAACCCCCCTTCCCCCACCCGTGAACCCCCTCTTCCCCCACGTGTCATTACCACCCTACCCCCCCACCCCCACGTGTCATTCCCCCCTCCCCCTCCCTGCTGTTCACTCACGGTTCTTCTCTTCCTCTCTCACTTTTCTCTCTATAAAATCCCTCCTCCCCGAATCATTTCTTCCACCCTCCTCATTCTCCCTATCTCACCTACATACAAACAAAAAAAATTTACGCTAGAAGATCGGTGGATAACCGCTAGAAGACCGGTGGATTTTTCTTGAAATATATCAAGTTAAAACAAGTAAGTATTTTTCAATTTGTTCTTACCAATTGATTGTTTAAATTGTGTTACGCTTAAGTTGTTCTTACAATAGTCTAAAATTCGTGTTTAGGGCGTCAAAGGGCGTCAAAATTACGTTTTGACAAATCGGGGTATTACATTCGAAAAATTCCAAAATAGCGATTTTTTAGGGCGTCAGAAATAGAATTTTTCACGAATTTATAAAAAATAGCTAGAGCTAGATTTTGCCAAAGTACGAAACAGAGACCCTAGTTATTTTCAAAAGATCTATATCAGGTAAAAATTTCAGATTTTTCCAAAGACCGGAAAGGGGTTAACTGATACACGCAACCTTGTAACTTTGCAGTGTAATTTAAAATATCAAGCCAGCGCGATTTCGCGCAAAACTTTTATGAGAACCCTAGGGTGTTGGGAAGTTCCATTCCCCAGGAATTCGGGCCATTCCGAAGCCGTTAGCTAATTTTTTGGCCGAACGGGCTTTTAAGCGCTCGATCCGGACACCGGTTCGGGATTTTTAGGCGAAAAATCCGTAAAATACTTTTTAGATCAAGAATGAACTCAGGAAGCTTAAAATAGCATTTTAAAGCACTTTTGATATTTTCTGAAGCCGAGAGGGGTATTTTGGTAATTTTCCCGAAAAAATTTTCCAACGGACTTTTAAGTCCAGAAATGTAAGTAAAACGCCTGAAATGTTATTTTGCAGCTGATTGCGGGGCGTAATTGTCGCTAAAGGTGAAAACTTAATTAGACAGTTTTTTTACGAATTTATAAAAAATAGCTAGAGCTAGATTTTGCCAAAATACAAAACAGAGACCCTAGTTATTTTCAAAAGATCTGTATCAGGTTAAAATTTCAGAGTTTTTCAAAGACTAGAAAGGGGTTAACTGATACGCGCAACCTTGTAACTTTACAGTGTAATTTAAAATATCAAGACAGCACAATTTCGTGCGAAACTTTTATGAGAACCCTAGGGTGTTGGGAAGTTCCATTCCCCAGGAATTCGGACCATTCCGAAGTCGTTAGCTAATTTTTTGGCCGAACGGGCTTTTAAGCGCTCGATCCGGACACCGGTTCGGGATTTTTAGGCGAAAAATCCGTAAAATACTTTTTAAATCAAGAATGAACTCAGGAAGCTTAAAATAGCGTTTTAAAGCAATTTTGATATTTTCTGAAGCCAGGGGGCATTTTGGTAATTTGCCCCCCCGCGAGGGGTGTTTTTGTAATTTTCCCGAAAAAAAGTTTTTCAGTCCAGAAATGTAAGTAAAACACCTGAAAGGTTGTTTTGAAGCTGGTTTGATGGGCGTTAGGGTGACAATGAACCCCCGGGGGCTATTTTGCTAATTTTACGTTACACAAATCTGTGCTTAAAATAACTTTTAGTTCAGGAAAGGGTGTGAGACACCTGAAAAGTTATTTTAAAGAGTGAATTCAGGAAGCTTGTTGTCAGGGGGCATTTTGGTAATTCGCATCCCCGATAGGGGTATTTTCGTAAATTTGCAGCGTTAAGTTTTTCAAAGGATTTCTTAGTCCAGAAATGTAAGCAAAGCACCTGAAAGGTTGTTTTGAAGCTGATTTGGGGCGTTAGGGTGATAATGAACCCCCGGAGGCATTTCGGTAATTTGTCGCTCATCGGGGGCTATTTTGCTAATTTTACATTATACCAAATTTCTCGAAAGACGGTGGTTTAAATAAATTTTATTCTTCTTTTATTTAAATCTATGACTTGTTGAGAATGATATAATTTTTATTTTTTAGATTCCAGTATAAATATGGATGCAACTGGAGGAAATAATTTTTGTGAAGGTTCTGATCCACCTTACGTTGGTCAAGTTTTTCAAGCACTGGACGAAGTTGAAGCATACTATAGAGCATATTCGAAAACGATAGGTTTCGGTATTAGAACTAAGACGACTAGAAAACGGGCGAATACAGATCAAATTGGTGCAAGACTATTTGAGTGTCATAGAGGAGCACCGCATGTAACTCCGGTCGTTCGGATCAGTGACGAAGGGACAACAAGACAAAGAAAACGGGACACATTTCCGGGTACCGGCTGCAAGGCCCATGTGTATGCAGTACACCGAAAAAATGAAAACCATTGGGTTGTCACAGGAGTGGAGTTGAGCCATAATCATCAGTTGATGACCCCCAGTAAGATTGGTCAAATTCATCAACACCGAGAAATAAGCGCGGCACACAGACAACTAATTTTTACAATGGCCGAGGCTAAAATTCCACCTTCTAAGATGATGGGGGTTTTCTCAAGCCAGGCTGGGGGGATTGACAAGTTGAGTTTCAACGAAGTAGACCTTCGAAATGAACTTCGTGCTCAGAGGAGAGAGTCTTTCGGTAAGAGTGATTCTCAAACTACACTTGATCTCTTCAGGTCCCTTCAGAGTGAGAATTCTGGATTTTTTTACAGTCTCCAACTGGATGATGAGAACCGCATTAGTACTATATTTTGGGCGGACCCCCGTTCTAGAGCTGCTTACCAAAATTTTGGGGATGTTGTGACGTTTGACACCACATACCGCACCAATAAGTACTCTATGCCTTTTGCTCCGTTCACCGGGGTGAACCACCACTATCAGTCAATCTCGTTTGGCTTTGCCCTGCTTAGGGATGAGACGGAGGAGTCATTTACGTGGTTATTTGAAACGTGGCTTCAAGCAATGTATCATATTCCTCCAAAGACCATCATCACCGACCAAGATCTGGCAATGAAAAATGCAATCGCTAAGGTCCTTCCAGATACTCACCATGGCCTGTGCACATGGCACATAAGCAACAAATATCCCGAACGGCTTCACCATGTATATGCAAACCATCCGTCATTCAAGACTGACTTTAATACATGTGTGAAGAAATCGTTGACGGTAGACGTGTTCGAGGAGAGGTGGGCCACGTTAATGGATACTTACTATTTGCACAATCACGAATGGTTACAATCGTTGTATGAGATCAAGACACAGTGGGTCGGTGCCTACACCAAGAATTTTTTTGCAGCCGGAATGACTACGACCTCGAGAAGCGAAGCTATGAATTCATTCTTTGATGGGTACGTAGGCCAGTCTTCAAGTATAGCGGAGTTCGTACTAGAGATGCAGAAAGCCGTTGACAGGCAATTGTACCGTGAGAGAGAAGCCGACGCGGCTACAGTTTGCAAAGAAAGAGCTATACTACTTTATTCACCTTTAGAGGCTCATGCGGCTCAAGTCTATACCAAGGAAATGTTTCGACAGTTTCAAGAGGAACTACTAAAGTCGAATCAATATGGCATGACAAAGTTGCACGAGTATTCCACCAGAGACATCAAGGTTTATGCTTTGACAAATGTGACGAACTTCGCCAATCCGTGCTCTTCGTCGGCTCCGAGGACCAGACGACATTTTACCGTAGCAATTTGTAAGGACACTGGGTTGGTTAATTGCAACTGTCAACTGTTTGAGCATAAAGGTATACTTTGTCGACACGCGTTGAGGGTTTTGAGCGCCAAGAATGCTAGTGAAATCCCTCCACCGTATATCTTGGAACGGTGGACGAAGGAAGCCAACAGAGTCCACGGTCACATTCCTTACGTGCCCAATGTTTCAGTTGATTTCGAGCAATCTGAGTCGCTGCGATATAATCACCTTTGTAACATCATGCACGGTTTATCAATGGATGCAGCGTCGACATTTGATGGGTACAGGTATCAAGTTGAAGCAGCCGCACGGGATAAGGCTATGCATGCACAGTTTAGGATGGCATTACCAGAAACTGTGGACACTCCGACTACTCGACCAACTCCAGGCGGTAGATTCAATCGAGCCAAACAGCCAGTCATTGACGGCACTGACCTACAACGTGAGGAGGACGACATTTTTGATCCAATTATTTCTCAAACAAAAGGGCGAAAACGAGCAATACGCATGAAGAATCCGATTGAAGAAGCAACGGGTCAAAAAAAATTACGAAAGTGTGCGTTGTGTAATAAGATGACTGATCATGACAAGAGAAACCATTATAAAGTGTTAGGTATCGAACCTGGCAGTATGGTCGAGGAGGACGATGATGAGGAAGAGTGTTAGGGTTAATGTTTCAGTTGTATAAATTGAACTTTTATAATGTTTAAATTTGTGATTTGGTTTGTGCAATCTTTAATTTGTGATTTGATTTGTGGATTATTGATATTTTTGGTAACTCCGTTTTCGGGCACACTTTAGGCCCCAATTGATAGCTTCCGAAAAAAGTTGTAATTTTTTTTGTCACTTTTTTTCCGCTCATTGCACTTCAGGCACGCTAGTTAGCCCATTTGTAAGACTTTCGGCGAAAAACGAGACACATTAATTTTTGAGTTTTCCTAGGAAGGGCCTATTCGGGCACACTTTAGGCCCCAATTGATAGCTTCCGAAAAAAGTTATAATTTTTTTTGTCACTTTTTTTCCGCTCATTGCACTTCAGGCACGCTAGTTAGCCCATTTGTAAGACTTTCGACGAAAAACGAGACACATTAATTTTTGAGTTTTCCTAGGAAGGGCCTATTCGGGCACACTTTAGGCCCCATTTGATAGCTTCCGAAAAAAGTTGTAATTTTTTTTGTCACTTTTTTTCGCTCATTGCACTTCAGGCACGCTAGTTAGCCCATTTGTAAGACTTTCGGCGAAAAACGAGACACATTAATTTTTGAGTTTTCCTAGGAAGGGCCTATTCGGGCACACTTTAGGCCCCATTTGATAGCTTCCGAAAAAAGTTGTAATTTTTTTTGTCACTTTTTTTCCGCTCATTGCACTTCAGGCACGCTAGTTAGCCCATTTGTAAGACTTTCGGCGAAAAACGAGACACATTAATTTTTGAGTTTTCCTAGGAAGGGCCTATTCGGGCACACTTTAGGCCCCATTTGATAGCTTCCGAAAAAAGTTGTAATTTTTTTTGTCACTTTTTTTCCGCTCATTGCACTTCAGGCACGCTAGTTAGCCCATTTGTAAGACTTTCGGCGAAAAACGAGACACATTAATTTTTGAGTTTTCCTAGGAAGGGCCTATTCGGGCACACTATAGGCCGCATTTGATAGCTTCCGAAAAAAGTTGAAATTTTTTTTGTCACTTTTTTTTCGCTCATTGCACCTCATGCACGCTAGTTAGCCCATTTCTATGAATTTCGGCGAAAAGCGAGACGCGTAATTTTTTCGAATGCCGTCATATGAAAGGTATATTCGCGCACATTTTAGCGCCAAATTCATAGCATGCGAAAAATTATGTACATTTCTTTTTGGTACAATTTTTTGTAACATCACAGCAGCTAGCCACGCACGTCAGGATAATGGTAATGAAGGCGTCTAGCTTCATTCTTTTTCAGCTCCCAGGCTATCCTATACCTAAACGTCAAGGCATCCTTCCTAGTCCACGAGGAGTGTTTGAGCACTTCCGAGCGAGCAACGTAGTCCATGTACTTGAGGACGTAAATCCCGCAATCGTGACCGTTATATTGCTTTGGTCGGTCCTTTATCATCACGACCGTCCAAGGGTCACCCTGTGGCCGTCCGCATGCTAGCGAGAGGACAGTAGTCTGCATCCAACAATAAAAACGAGAATCAAGCCTATGAGACAAGAACAATATACTATGGGCCAAGGTCAAAAAATAAATACTAACCACTAAAGTGATGTACTCGTTGTACATCTGTGCCAGCAGCTGTCCAGGCTCGTCCTCCCTTAGGCTATCGTATATGTGAACCGTTCTGAACGCTGGATGGAGAACTAATAGGAACCAGTGGTTTGCATGATGACAGGGTATCATGATAAGGTTCGCATCAGCAGCGGGACATTGATAGTCTGCGTTCATCATGCCTAACACGTTTCGACCTGGTTTCCACTTACTCCTGCCGCCCCCTCGCCTCCATTCTGTGAATTCTCTCACCGTTAATTCCACAAAATGAGTGGGATACATGTTAAGCTTCAAATATTCAGAACGGTTAAAACGTTGCTCTCTAATCCGGAGCAGTTCTATGTAAGCGTTCATGACAAAATTTGAAAGATCTGTCTCCGGCGCCAACGTTCTGATATCCTCATGACCTAGGAATGTCGCAAGGGGAAAGTCTGCTGAATTGACAGGCTCATGCCCGAAGTAGTGCCGGTCGATCCAAGCCATCTTGTCCGACCTCAATGGCTTCGTCGCTTGTCCTTTGTCCGACCGAAAGCTTGGGCGCGAGGCCTGGATTCCTACTTGGGGAACCTGACTCTGGCACTGAGAGTCGTATGCGTCAGGAGGCAAGCGACTATACGGCTCCCACACCTGACTCTGGGGCTGATAGTCGTACGCGTCAGGAGGAGGGCGACCAGACGGCTCCCACACCTGACTCTGGGGCTGATAGTTGTACGCGTCAGGAAGAGGGCGACCAGACGACTCCCACACCTGACTCTGGGGCTGATAGTCGTACGCTTCAGGACGAGGGCGACTAGACGGCTCCCCTTCGTAACCCCGGTACGCAAGACTAAAGTTTTGAACTTCAGTCTTGTACTTCTCAATGGACCTCTTGAGATTGTCAGGAGCCTGCGCGACAAACCAGTCAAACGACTCCAGCTGCTTGAACACCTCAATGCCCTGGTCAACCTAAAAAACATGCATAGAAAAATATGGCTAATCATATTTGACAAATGGTCGATAAGGTGCGCAAATAAATTATCAAACAACACTAGCATGACTTACAATGGCCAATGCCCAGAACTGGTCATAGACCTCACGTGGCGCGTACGATGTCTTCTTCACCTGGGAAGGGCGATTCACCCTCGTGCGCGTCACCCTGAGAAACCACTGTAAGTATTCCTCAGTACTAATGCCGTCGTGCTTCAGCGATACAAGGCTATCATACGTTTCCTGCCAGGTATTCCACTGGTGCACCTCGTCACCCAACAAAATCAAGGCATCAGCCACCTCGAAGTTCGGCCCTCGACCACCCCTGTATGGCCGCATGTCTACAGCGGGTTTTGGTATCCCTTGTGGACAGCCAGCTTGCTTCATAGCTCGATCGGGCATCTGAAACTCACATTCTTCGAAGTGAATGAGCGGCACCCGAACCAAACCTGCCAGCACGTACGACACCGGAAGTTGCCAACACCACTCATCCAACAGATGCATCACCTTGCCATATGGCTGCCACGTCACCTGGGATGCATCTAGTATCTCTAGTTCCCCCCGATAGAACTTTAGATGGTGGTGAGGGTCTACCCGTCTCCACCTCCGGTTGGTCGTAGGCCCCCAGGCCCACACCCTAGGCCACGTCTCATCGGAATCTACCAACGGTTGTGGACGACCCATGGGTAGCCTCTCGTAAGACCAAACCTGTGAATGCAAACATTATATGGAATTAGTAATTAATCCCGAATATATTGACTAAGGATCCTACCAAGAAAATAAATGCTCATACCTGTAATAGAGTCAGGCAGGCGGCAATGGACTTGGCACCGTTTCTCGTAGCCTTATGCAGTGCTCGATATAGGTGCGCAAGGACAGCTGAACCCCACGAATAGGAGTATACCTCCTCAAGATCCTCCAAGAACACCATATACTTCGGATGCACCGTGTTTTTCGAATGCGTCGGAAGTAATATAGCTCCAATAATATACAGAAGGAATGCCTTCGTATACGTCACGAAATCTTGAGGAGTGTATTCATCCGGTAGCACGCCGTACTGCTCTCTCAGCCATTTAAGCTTGACGCCGTTTGTTGTAAGCGCTGCCCTTGGAATTCCCGGAAAATACTGCATAGCCATATTCGCTATGGATGCAGACGGCACGTTCAAAGTAACGGGTCTGCCGTGACATGGGATTCCAAGTATAAATCCGACGTCCTCTAACGTAACAGTCATTTCACCAAACCGGAAGTGAAATGAGTTCGTCTCGCTCCTCCATCGTTCAACTAGAGCGGATATAAGGCAATCGTCGTGTCGAGACCATTTCCCGGGATCGGTGAACAGGGTTAAATTTTGACGGTGTAATAGCTGTATTTGTTCCTCGTTTAGTACCCACTCTTCAAGGTGCCTTGTGCTTTGAATTGTTTCCAAAACACCCCTATCGACACCGTCAAATACGTGCCTCGCGACGTGGTCATCGTCATCGTATAGGATTGATGTATCATGAGGTCCAGAGCTGAAATTCATACCTTTAAGAACAAAATATAATTATAAACCAACTTAGCGTCCATAATATCCATAATATTTACATTCCAAAACTATAACTGGATCTTTAACCTAGCTTACCAACACATTAGCAATAGTCATTATTTCAATGTATTAAAACAAATCCTCAATTCCCACCACTCCGAACGCTTAATTACGCTAGTTCCCACTGAATTTAGCGCCAACGTGGTTATATAGCAATATATAGCCCGATGGCCCCTACACCTCCAACACCTCAAAACCGCTTTAAAGTCAAGTTTTTAAATGTATTACGTCAATTATATACCAAATATATCAGGAAAAATTTTAAAGGGGGCAAGTTACCAAAACACCCGCTACTTATGCAAAATATCCCCTGGCAGTCATCGCCGGTGCGTCACAAGGTTCAGAACATCTGGAACAAAATAAGTTTTCGGGTGTCTCACACCCTTTCCTGAACTAAAAGTTATTTTAAGGTATGAATTTTAAGCTGGATCCTTCCTAGCAAAATAGCCCCCGAACATCGGCAAATTACCGAAATGCCCCTGAGCGTTCACTATCACCCCAACGCCCCCGAACCAGCTTCAAAACAACATTTCAGGTGGTTTACTTACATTTCTGGACTAAAAAGTCGTTTGAAAAACTTGGCACGGGAAAATTACCAAAACACCCCTTGGCGCGGGAAAATTACCAAAACACCCCTACGCGCGCCACGTCAGCTTCAAAACAACATTTCAGGTTTTGTAATTATATTTCTGGACTAAAAAGTCCGTCAAAAAACTTAGCACTGTAAAATTACCGAAATACCCCTCTCGGGGCGGCGAATTACCGAAATGCCCCCTGGCATAAAAAAATATCAAAAGTGCTTCGAAATGCTACTTGAGGCTTCCTGAATTCATTCTTGACATAAAAAGTATTTTACGGAGGTTTCGCCCAAAAATCGCGAACCGGTGTCCGGATCAAGCGCTTAAAGGGCCGTTCGGCCAAAAAAATAGGTAACGGCTTCGGAATGGCCCGAATTCCTGGGGAATGGAACTTCCCAACATCCTAGGATTCTCATAAAAGTTTCGCGCGAAATCGCGCTAGCTTGATATTTTAAAATACACTGCAGAGTTACAAGGTTCCCCGTATCAGTTAACCCCTTTCCAGTCTTTGGAAAAATCTGAAATTTTTACCTGAGACAGATCCTTTAAGAATAACTAGGGTCTCTTTTTTGTATTTTGGCAAAATCTAGCTCTAGCTATTTTTTATAAATTCGTGAAAAACTGTCTATATTTGGCACCCTAAAAAATCTCTGTTTTGGAATCTATAAATGTAATACGCTGATTTGTATAAACCTAACATTGAATTATAAGGAAATTCAAAATACTTACTTGTTGTGACTTGATGTATTTAAAGAAAAAACTACCGATCTTCTAGCGGTTATCCACGATCTTCTAGCGTAAAATTTTTTGATTTGTATTGTTGTGGAGATTATGTAGGTGAGATATGAAGTACGAAGGAAGTTGGTAAAAGATGACAGAGTGCAGAAGAAGGGTTCGGGGGAGGGGATTATAAAGAGAGAAGCGAGGAAGAGAGAAGAAAAAAGACAGAAAAAAGTGAGGAAGGGTGGGTGTTTATGCGGTCAAAGGCTGCTGCAAAAAAAAAAATTCGGCAGAAGGACACCACGTTGGGGCATCACGGGGGAGGGAAGGACGACACGTGGCATCGTGGGGAAGGACACCAGGTGGGGCATCACGCGGGGGGGGGCGCCACGTGGCAGGGGAGGGGGGCAGGGACCAACCGCGGGTTGTAGGAGCGGTTGGGCCCTGCGGATGAGGGGAGGGGACGCCACGTGGCAGAGGGAGGGGACCAACCGCGGGTCGTAGGAGCGGTTGGGCCACGTGGCAGGGGGAGGGGACGCCACGTGGCAGAGGGAGGGGACCAACCGCGGGTTGTAGGAGCGGTTGGGCCACGTGGCAGGGGGAGGGGACGCCACGTGGCAGAGGGAGGGGACCAACCGCGGGTGGTACCGGCGGTTGGGCCACGTGGCATCCCCTCCCCCTGCCACGTGGCAGAGGGAGGGCACCAACCGCGGGTGGTACCAGCGGTTGGGCCACGTGGCAGGGGGAGGGGACGCCACGTGGCAGGGGCGGGGACCAACCGCTGGTGGTACCAGCGGTTGGTCCCCGCCCCTGCCACGTGGCGTCCCCTCCCCCTGCCACGTGGCCCAACCGCTGGTACCACCCGCGGTTGGTGCCCTCCCTCTGCCACGTGGCAGGGGGAGGGGATGCCACGTGGCAGGGCCATCGCTAATACCGCCGGTTGGCCATGCTGGTGGGCCACGTGGCAGGGGGAGGGGGACGCCACGTGGCAGGGGCCATGGGGTTGGGCCACGTGGCAGGGGTGGGGGACGGCACGTGGCAGGCATATTAATGCCAACCGCTGGTTGTGCATGCGGTTGGTGTCCTTTTTCTCTCTCTCGCCATTTTCTCACCATTTCTCGTGCCTTTTTTGCCATTAATGCAGTGACCGTACACCTTTTTCGCCTTTTTGTCCCACGTGGCCAACCGCTGGTAAGACCAGCGGTTCGGTGGAGAAATTTGTTATTTCTCCACCGGTGGGTGTGGATCGGTCCCCTATATATATATATATATATATATATATATATATATATATATATATATATATATATATATATATATATATATAAAGCTGAAATCTTCGCTTAAAATTGCGACACGTAAGATTTTTAGAACTCTTATCTTTGCGACACGTAGAATTTTTTAAGCTCTTAATTTGTTGACAAGTAGGATTTTAGAACTCTTATATTTATGACAAGAGTGTTCTCCTTGTGCCAAGTAAGCTCAAGTTTATCTGAGAAGTCCTCCAACTCATGTGGACTCTTTAATTAATAATTAATATTAAAAATGAAAGAATAAGGTTACAGTTCTAATAAAACTTAAACTCGTAAGGTTAGATTCTATGAATATGATTTCTTGAACTGTTATACTTGTGACATATAGGATTTTCAATCGTTTTTCTTTTGACATGTCATCTCCAACTTCCTTAACTTGTGAAAGTTCCCTTACTTTGTTAGAGTTCTCAATTTACAAGTAAACACATAACATATTATATCCCAGGCCATTTTCTAGGGTCAGGCCATTTTGAATCAACTCAGGTTCCTTACCAAATGATATGCGGAACACTGAGACGTATTCACGTCTAGCCTTCTGAATCTTCATGGAGGTTATATCATATCACCGAATAAGCTCCTATTATCTTGTGAGGATTCCTACTTAAGGTGGACAGTAGACTTAAGTAACCACTATGAAATAATTATTTTGATGCAAAAAAAACATGCCTATTATCAAAGAGTTCAATTCTATAGTCAAAATCTTTGTTATTGATTCTATATAGTTTGAAGATGCATATGGACTCTATAAGCCTTTACGTACATAACTACTTCATCGTTCTCATATATGGCAACCTAAACTCTATTCCTCCTATCCATATGTGCTTTCAAGAGGGCAAGCCAAGCAATCAAAGGTTCTCCATTTCTAATAAACATGTTCATACACTGTTTGTTTGTGGTTTCATGCTCGCTTACAATTGCCATGGAAGTATTTTCTTGACTGAAACATGTCTTCAACTTGATGAAGATATTATCAGTAAGACGAGGGTTATTACTATTCTAAGCAACTGCGTGGTCTATTTTCCATTTAGCTTATATCTTATTTTGGGTGCTTTATGTTTATTTCATGTGTAAATACTTTGTGTTTAACAAGGAACATTCATCTAGGAAAAAAAAGGCAAAGAAGCAGCCTCAAATAGAAAAAGTTACACAATGTACCAAAAATTGAATAATATTAACAAAAGTCAGTAATTTATCTATGAATGTGCTGGTGTCACTCAATGCTTGGTATATTATGGGCATTCTACATGAATAATATAGGGATTTCTGGAGCATTGATGAGCAAACGGGTGCAATTTATTTTAAATGAATGGAAGGAATTATCATGTGGAGTTCTAAAAAGCAAAAGGGACAATTAAAAATTCTGTTTAAGTGATTTCTAAAGATGATATTTGTTTTGTGGTTGATTGAGCTTTTGTTTTTGTTTTCGCTTTTCTCCTTCTCTAATTAGCCAAACCCCTCTCTCTTCCTTCCCCTTATAAAGCTATAAAAGTCCTATCTGGTGTTATCTAGAGTTGAGAATATGCCATGTAGGGATGGCAATGGGGCGGGTCGGATGCGGATCTTATTAAATCCGCACCCGCTCCGTTAGTCTTGAAACTTCAATCCGCCCCGCCCCGGCATTGGGTCGAAAGAAGGCAATACCATCCCCGATCCTAATCTTGTTTAGGAAATCCGATCCCGCCCCGATCTTTCCCCCCTCACAGCCACAGCCAAAGTATGTTCGAAACTTGATAGAAGAAAAAGGCACAATTACTTTGAGCACCACTGGCAACCCTTACCCACGGCCACTGCCGACACACAAACATCATTTTCACCCATCACCACCAAATGGTAAGAAAGAATTCAGCCCAAAAAAAATAAAAAAAGGAAAGAATGAAAGACAAAAGCTTATGTGTCGGTCCAGCGCCTCATCGTCCGATTCACCATTCCGATCGCACCACATCGTCGCAGAGGCTGCAGATCTAGCGCTCCTTGTAGCTCTCACAGATGCGCCGTGCCTACGTCGGCGTGCACTCCTCCGTCAGCCGCGGCAGTCGCACTTGGCGAAGTCGACAACACTATTGCTATTTGGACATGAATATGAGCTGGATTTGGACAAACGACAGAAGTGGTGGTGCGCTGTTTGGCCAAGGTGAAGGTGGACGGTGTTCAGTTGACTGTTAAGTGGTGGGTGGTCGGTTAGGTGGCGAGGTGGAGGTGTTTCATGGCCGGAAGGAGGCCGACGGTGCGGGGGGAGAGAAGGCAGCGGCAGTGGCGCTGTGTCTGCCGAAAGAAAGAAAGAAAGAAAGGATTTTAGGTTTTGTCATTTGTGGGCATTTATATATATATGTAAGATGGACGGCCAAGATTGAGTGATAAGTAATGACTTAGGGTTTATATACCGGGGCGGGTACGGGTCGGATACCGGGGCGGGCTGGACAAAAACCATACCTGATCCTAACCCGCTACGGGTTGGGAATTTAAATACCATACCCGCCCCATAACCCGGTCAAAGTCAAAATAATCCGCTCCTATCGGGACGGGGCGGATCGGAGATCCGCCGGTTACGGGTCTAATTGTCATCCCTAATGCCATGTACTACTTCATCATATACAGGTTAATGCCTTATAAGTACTTTTTCCACCGTAAGAAGTTCTTCTAATTCGTTAGTTTGATTTCATCAATTGAGTCTTATGGTCTTTCCTTTAAGTAACTCAAACATTTAAGTAGTTGAGTACTTACTATGCACGTTATGGCTTTACATGTTGGGTTTTTCCTAAGGTTTCTGTTGCTTAATGCTAAACAATTCAAAGTTAGATGCCCAAATTCTGGTACATGGAAGGGGTGTGGTCATAATGGTAGCCTCATTTTATGATTCTGTCCAAAGTATTATAAAGAAACTAAATATATAGGTGCTTGAAATAATGGGTCTGCAGGTACTAGCACTTACTTTTTATCTCAACCTGTAGAGCTAATAGAGTAGGTATGGAGGTGAAAGTTAATACCTAAAAAGTGATATTAGATCCTATATTTTTTAACTAAATCATTCTATTTTTGCTTGCAAGATGTGCTACGGACACAATATGCCATTAGTAGTTACCACCTACACCACCATATACCCTAGGAGTATGGAAACAAAATAAATCTTTAGCAGTAGCATTTGATAATCAAGAAGCATGTTTGTGGCCATATGTACAATAAGTAATATTTTCTTAAGCACTTTTAGGAACAAATCTTTATAGTGGAGAGTGTAGACCTGCTCTCTTATTTTTTGTTCGAGAGACATAATTACAGTATATAAATCCACTTCCACTATTTAGTGTGATATAAAATTTTTCATGCCTCCTTTTGTCTTTTTATCACTTTGTTTATCATAGTATCTTAAACTTAAGCTTGAGAATGGGGAGAGAGAGAAAAATAATGTGGCTAAGACAACATAAATTTCTACATATTTGAAAACCTTACAAAAAGTCTCCTTGCTACATTTAAGATTCTCTATATAGGCACTTTTACCTGTTTCAAATTCAAAGACGTAGTCAATTATTTGCCCAACTCTAAAACTTAGTAAGCACATTTTGATAATGAAACCTTTTTCTTTATGATCTTACGACGTTTTTGTAGCATCTTAAATTTTATGGGAAAATTGAACTTTGTATATGTACCAATGAATGCTAATTATGCTTTAGAACAAGTCAAGCTTGAGATAGCTTTTTGGGTAAGACACTGTCTATCCTACATTGACACACTACTTAAGAGTTTTGCCATTAAATATAGAGTATACTAAAGGACTGTTAAATAGTCTCCGGAGGCTTGACATCAAAAAGCCATAACAAATATGGTAACAAGGTTATGTGAGTCACTTTGAATTTTGACTTTTAATACTTATAGTGCGCTTTAATTCATGATGAAGCTTTTTAATTGTAGCATACAATTATGGGATGATAGAACAATTTTGATGAAATTGTTTTATGACCAACCACTTTCTATCTTAGCACTTAGAAAGTCTATTGACATTTTACATATTTTTTTAATGCCTAACTAGCATCTTGGAGACCATATTTTAGCACATAAGATTTCTTATTAGGTAGACAAATATTCTTTTGTAAGTGTCGAACTCATGATGTTAGTTGTTTCATTAAAAAAAAAAATTCTCCTCCACTTCATAGAACATGAAAATGCCAAACATTTGCAACCTTTTGTACTTTAAAACCGAAATAACTATTTCTTGATAACCTTACTGTCACGAGAATGCAAACTACGAAAGAAAACTTTTACCTCAACAACGAATGCAAACATGTGGTGGTGGTAGCATGAGTTGTCCATGGCTGGGGTTATGGTAACAATGCTGGCAAGATGGTGAAGCTAGATGCGGTAGTGACAGGTGGGGTGATGGTGACAGGAAAGGTATAGCTATGGTGCATGCGAATAATGCTTATTGTAGTGGTAATAGTGGTGGTGATGGTTGACAGCGAGGTAGTGTTCCCAATAACATTTTAACGGCCGGTGATCGCACTGGTGGATGCAAGGGTGGTAGTGGTGACACTAATATGATGGTGGTCGTGGTGATTGCAGAGATGGTGGCAATGATAATTGCCGATATAAGTAGGTGGTTATGTTAACGGAAATCGTAGCACTTAGGCATTGAGTCGGGTCAATTGGAAAAAGTCTACTCATTGTCACTGGCTCATATCTTTCGGTTCAGAATATTCAAAGTATTACTTAGTGGTCATGCTAGATCTACAACGGTGTTCTTTGAATATTTTACACGAAGGTTCTTTTTGTAGTTGGTGATCGGTGAGAGCATCTACATTATTCTTTTACCATTTTGACAATAAAAGTCAGCATGTTCTCCCAAACCAATGATGTATAGAAAATGAGACCGAAACGACAACAATGACATTCTAGATTTAATCATTAACAACACCTGGACGGTTTCGTAAAATTCTAGCCTAGGTCTAAGGATTCTTAAATTTGTCTAGAACGATTGAACTCGCAATCCTATTTTAGACCTATTTTGCATTATTAGAAAGTTCTTTCTACGTGTCCTAGAGTCCTAGAGTACCATGGTCTGAACAAGTTTCGAATGGTTCTTTGACTAGACTCTTTAGTATTGGAACATTCTTATGATAAATAAGATACTTCTTTGCCTTGGCGGCAATTGTAAACGATAACAGCCGTAAATTGGTCTAGAGCAGATTATAAATGTTCCAAAACTTGAGCAAAAAGATTGTCAATTTTTTGAAAAGTTACATCTATATGATAAGTAATACATTAATTTCTTTGACAAATATAATATTATAAGTGATGTTTATTGTCTTGGAACTTAATCTCTTTCTTTATAATTAAAAATGTGTTCTGTTTTACTAAATCATATGATTGAGAGTAATACCGAATAGCATTCGAGTCCGTGCATTTGCACGACTCCATTAGCTAGTTACATATAATAACCATTAATTACGCTATATAGAGATGGTAGCTAAATTTTTTCAGTAGTTTGGGTCATGATGGTCACTTGAAGTAGCTCGACCGCAGTCCAAGGCACTTCGCTTGAATTGGATGCGAGACATATCGCGGCGATGGGCAGATTGCACAGTGGAGAAGAGCAACACCGACTTCTGCAGAACAATAACCTCAACTGTTACCAACATTTTTTCTGGTCAAAAGTGGCTCCTGTAAGAGTTAATTGTCTCCAAAGGAAGGGACTCCACCTATTAGTAGCCTGCTATGCAAGATTACTAGCATGTTGAAAAAGAACACAGAGAAAGACGTAATTGTGAGAAACATCAACGAAGCCCATTAAAAGGAGTTCAATTATCATGTGACAAGCTGACCATTTCTCCTTTTGCCTTGCATCAGTCTGGGACTAAAATTATTGCCTATTCGTAGCACTGGGAAAGCCTACGGTTTCTTAGGATCTCAGCCGTTCCAAAGCGAGTATTGCCTGAAGTCCATAGAGTTTCATGCGGGTGATGGGTCTTCCATAGGAAAAGTTTAGATGGTCATGTAACATAGTCACCTGATGCTCTTCGCTTTGGATTATAAGTAAAATCGTAAACAATGTTGTCGACACTGTTTGTTTATGAGCTTTTCTCTTTTTAGAATGGTTCAAAGAAAACCGATATATGGACACATGACCGGTCAAGACGATCAAGAATTTACATTCTTGGAAAATCGTTATGAACCTTGTTTCGAAAGAAATAGTACTAGAATCAGATTTGGATCAATCTATATTGATTGACTCCCTCCTTCATGTTGTTCCCAGCAAAAATCACTATTTTTTGTTTCGATTTTCGTTTTTGTTGACTTACTATCCAAATTATAGGCTCAAAGAAGATTACAAAGAATTGGTCTAGAATTTAACGGCATGCTAATTAAAACCCTTAGAACATTTAAAAGATACTACTAGAAAAGCTCTTGAGGAGTGGAGATTTTAGTAATCCAGAATTTAGAGCAAAGATGCTACTTGCATGTGAACAAACCACATTAAGGAAGTCCATAAAAGAGGCCTGCCAAAAACTCTTCAACCCATTTATTTGTCCATTCGGCCATTAGAGCATTTGTACGAATCTAAGGCCAAATTCCTTTTGACAAGATCATCATCATCTTTGGCACCATTAGTCCATTAGAGCTGCCTCTCACATGCCTTTCCTTCATCTATCTTCTTTCTTTACTTACCCTTGTTGACCTCAATGAAAGGAGAGAGAATCAGAAGCAACCAAAAGTAAATAGATGAACATGTTCTTGTGTCTTCTTCATGTATTAGCCTCCCCAAAGAATTTAATAAAAATAGAACAATCATCATCTTTCTTTCCTAGATTAGCCCTCCCATCTCTTCATAATGTCTAGCAAGATCTCGTTCCATGTATCAATGGGCCCTGGTAAGCACCAATGGACACAATCATTCTGCACTCTCTCTGAAACACCATTAGCAAATGGAAAAGGATGCATATAGGGTCCCGGGTGGCCATCCGGCCTCATAAGTGCTAACTTGGTCACGTCCAACGCCTCTAGCCTCAAATTAGCAAATCGCTTCGCGTTTTCCTTAGCTGCATCGATTTCTTGCACCTCTGCATTCCTCATATCCGCGTCCATTCCTTCGAGTTGCTTCTCCCCCTCCTCGTATGGCTTGGTTTTGGGACACGCCCCGAACTTGTCCCACTCGCCTTCAAAATGTGCGGGCGAAAACGTAGTCACGATCACACCAATTCGTTTGCCACTAGGCCCGCGCCTCTCGGTTATGGCCTTGAGGGTGGTCTTCATAGCCTTCCCAAAGACGTCGAAGAACCCGATTTCGGTGTGATTTAGGCCAGGGCAGTAATGACAACCTAGTACTAAATTCTCATAATGATAAACGGCTGGGTGTAAATACCAATGCCCCACAGACAGAACAACCATGTCCATGTGATCCATCTCGGATGCCCACCTCTCATCGACAGATTCCAAGTACAACGAGTTGTAATTTTGGTCATCGGATTTTTCAGTACCCTTTACGAGGAAAGGTGACCAGTAAATTGAGACATTGATGTTATGAGAAGGGAAGTGCCATTTCCTAAACTTGTGTTCTTCACCATCTGTGTAGAAAAGGGTTGGGGTAGAGGCAGTAGCTAGCATACACATGAGTGATTCCAATTGGTTTCTGGCCATAGAGTCACCAACAAAGGCCAGATTTCTGTTCCTCATAAGTTGGAGAAAAGTGTTTGGTTCAAACCTGGGAAGTTGGCATTGCTTGGGCCTCCACCTCCAGTAAAGATAACCCATGTCAGGCCTTCCATGGCTCATACAATTCTGACCTTCCTTCACAGTGCCACAATTAGTGCCATTGTACAAAGGGCCCTTTTTGTCATGTTCCCATTTGCCATTGGTGTAATCACACGCGACTTCCACATGGGTTTTTTCCTCTACTGCAAAGAAGAACAGCACGAAAGATCTTGTAAGATTTAAACATACAACAAGATCAACAACAAATGGCAGCATAAATGATAAAAAGCCTCAAACTTTCTGTTCAAGAATCTACCTTTTAAAGGTGGAGAAGGAGGAGGAGAAGAAGAAGAAGATGGGTTAAGGACTATGGAGTTCGTGGTGGTGTTTATCTGATCAGCTGGAAACAGAGAGCGGGGTAAAGGGTAGAAGTATAAGCGGATTAGGAGTATAGGAAGACAAGCATATAATGCCCAGGGCAATAACTTCCTTCTGAAAGAGTGAGGTTGTTCCTTAAATGGGCTTGTTAAACCCATCTCATTTTTTGAACCTTCCTCTTCTTTTTCCCCACCTTCCTTTCTTTCCGGTGCTTTCAGCCTGAACTGTTCAGCTTGAGACAAATGGGGAAGTTCAGGACTGGCAAGAAGAGAGAGGAGGATGGTGTTTGCGGGGTTGTGAAAAGATAAAATTTTAAAAGAGAAGTTTGTGGGGGTGATTCAGTCAAAATCACATCGAGAATCCCATTATCTCTGGTTGGCCAACTAATTTTCTAGCCATAGCTAGTTGTCTTGGTGCCTGTGGTAACATGTGTACGCTTACCTTTTCTATTGGTCTTTTTGCATAAGAGCATTTATGATTTTTTTTATGGAGTGTAAAGGATTAACAACATATAAGGGTGTCATTATTGGTACTTTGAGTCTTGAATGGCACATAATTCTTGTTCAGTGTGTGACAATGCATAAACTGTCCTTCATTTGACAGCTACCTCAAACAGTACATTGAATACTTTTATGCTTCTGGGACTTTGTTTTTTGGTTTTGCTTTCAAGTGTCATTCAAAAACAGGTTTTTGCCATGGACTTTATTTGCTTCTTTTTTTCCCCATATTAATAGTCATTAAAGTAAGGTATCATCAGTTCATAGTTTATGTTGTGAAAATGGATCCTCGTGCTATTTTCGTTAAGTTGATTCAATCCCTAGGGTATTGGCGTAATGAAACCACACAGGGAGCTAAACATGAATTTTTTGGCCAATTTAGTGCACCTCATCAAGCGGCGAGTGAAGGAACAACAACACTCCTGGAACAACCGAGTAGTCAGGCTCTTTTGTGTGTGTGCGCGTGCGCGTGTGGATTCCTATGTGGATTCCTATGATGGTAGAGGAAATCAAGGTCAATGTGGATGAATATGTTCACGAAAGCCTGGGTGTAGCCGGCGTTGCAGGGGTATTTTGCAATCATTGTGGCTCGTGCTTGGCTAGGCGGCTTAATGCAGAATATAGGTATTACCAAGGCAGCAGATGGGCTGAAGTGCTGGTAATTAAAAGTGGCTTGACACTAACTTGTAGAAAGGCTCTGACGGGTCATCGTGGAGTCGGATGGCCTTGAAGTCTTAGAAGTGGTAACAAACACTTCTCAGTTAGACCAGAGTGTAATCATACAACACCGATAAGGAAGTACATCGAACAAGACTGAGAATGCAGCTTTAGTGTATATGAGAAAGAAGGTGAATCAATGTGCGGATAAATGGGAAAGAATAGTTGCAAATCGGTCTTCGGTTTTCATGAGCTTTTGAACCCGCCGCAGTTACTACTGACCAATTTCAAATTGGAAGCTTTGTGCCCCCATTGTCCAAATTCTGAAATTTTGCAATTCAATTTGCTTTCCCCTTCTTGTACCAAAACCCTTGCTCCTCATGCTCTACGGAAAGTGACAAACTTTTACATGGTAGAAGCTAGATTTGCAGTGTGACCATAACATCACTTGCTTCAAATTTGAAATCAGCTTTCCTTTAGTAATAGCAACCCTCCCCTATAGAATATGAAATTTGAAATTTAACTATAGTGTTTTTTTTACTTCTTTACATAAACTCTAGTAATGTCGATGTGAAGTTTTATAAATCTATGAGCCAAATTTTTTGTCCTTTGTTGTCACAAGGTTCTTGATCTACCGGAAATTATATATAAAAATGTTAGCTCTCATGTCAAAGTATGCATGACTTTTGTCAAAATAATGTACAAACTTGAAAGTAGGTGATCCAGTCATTCCACAACAACAATTATTTTGACAAAAGTTAAACCTGTTTTGACAATACACCTAACCAAAAAAGATCACATAAGCGATGTTTCGTGTGCAGAATCGCTCATTTTAGTGATAAAGTTGTCACAAATTTTGCAGCAACCAATTACAAACTTTCACGTACTCAAGACAAAAGGAACATGCCCCCAGCTTTTACAATTTCATCAATCTAACTCATTAGGCCAGGATCACTTGCGTGATTTGCTCCACTTCAGTCAATCTCTAAATTCTTGAGTAAATGAAAAAGTTACATCAATATTAAAAAGGAATTGTTTTCTTTCAATATCTTACACCAAAAAAAAAATTATTTCTTTTTTGTTTAAAAAAAATATGAGCAAAAATCGGAAATGGATTGGGAAAAGAAAAGAAAAATAAAGAAAATTATTCTTATAAAACAAAAGGGTTATCGAACAAGGTGCCGTCCCCAAATCATGATTCATTGGTAATGTTGGGTCCCAAATCTTGCTTTAGAAAAATAAAGTTGGTAACACTTTTTTATTTTTTGTGGCTGTGGCCCATGATGTGAATAATACACGACTCGTGCATATAAGGTACTCAAGGCCTTCTCAATTACGAGACCACCTACCTACTGTCAGGCTACTGAGAAATTGATTTCATACAAAGAGACAAGCTCAAAACAACACTCATGAGCCCCATGTGAATATGACACGCAAGAT
>JAVXUP010005117.1:0-22321 GCA_033070095.1 Escallonia herrerae | reverse complement strand
CGTATATATATATATACGTATATACGTATATATATATACGTATATATATATATATACGTATATATATATATATATATATATATATATATATATATATATATATATATATATATATATATATATATATATAGATATATATATATATATATATATATATATATATATATATATATATATATATATATATATATATATATGTATATACGTATATATATATATATATATATATATATATATATATATATATGTATATACGTATATATATATCTATATGTATATACGTATATATATATATCTATATATATATACGTATATATATATATACGTATATATATATACGTATATATATATACGTATATATATATACTATATATATATATATATATATATATATATATACGTATATACATAGATATATATATATATATATATATATATACATATATACATATATATATATATATACATATATACATATATACATATATATATATATATACATATATATATATATATATATATATATATATATATATATATATATATATATATATATATATATATATATATATATATATATATATATATATATATATATATATATATATATATATATATATGTACGTATATATATATATACATATATATATATATATATAGGTATATATGTACGTATATATATATATATATATATACATATATATAGGTATATATGTACATATATACATATATATATATATATGTACATATATACCTATATATATATATATGTACATATATACCTATATATATATATGTACATATATACCTATATATATATATGTACATATATACCTATATATATATGTACATATATACCTATATATATATATATATATATATATAGATATATATATATATATATATATATATATATATATATATATGTACATATATACATATATATATGTACATATATACATATATATATATATATACATATATACATATATATATGTACATATATATATATATATATCTATATATATATATGTACATATATATATATATATATATATATATATATATATATATGTATATATATATATATATATATATATATATATATATATATATATATATATATATATATATGTATGGGGGCCGATCCACACCACCGGTGGGAAAATAACAATTTTCCCACCGAACCGCAGGTAAGAGCAGCGGGCCACGTGGACGAAAAGGACCAAAATGGCACGAGAAATTCACCAAAATATCGCGAGAAAATGAAAATATCGCGAGATAATGGGCATTAATGCCCAACCGCAACTCATACATGCGGTTGGCATTAATGCCCAACCGCGTCTCCTACATGCGGTTGGCATTATGCCTTCCGTGACCCCCACCCCCTTGCCCCCCACCCCGTGGCCCCCACCCTATGTCCTTTCCCCACCCGTGAACCCCCCTTCCCCCACCCGTGAACCCCCCCTTCCCCCACGTGTCATTACCACCCTACCCCCCACCCCCACGTGTCATTCCCCCCTCCCCTCCCTGCTGTTCACTCACGGTTCTTTCTTCTCTTCCTCTCTCACTTTTCTCTCTATAAAATCCCTCCTCCCCGAATCATTTCTTCCACTCTCCTCATTCTCCCTATCTCACCTACATACAAACAAAAAAAATTTACGCTAGAAGATCGGTGGATAACCGCTAGAAGATCGGTGGATTTTTCTTTAAATATATCAAGTTAAAACAAGTAAGTATTTTTCAATTTGTTCTTACCAATTGATTGTTTAAATTGTGTTACGCTTAAATTGTTCTTACAATAGTCTAAAATTCGTGTTTAGGGCGTCAAAATTACGTTTTGACAAATCGGGGTATTACATTCGAAAGATTCCAAAATAGCGATTTTTTAGGGCGTCAAAAATAGAATTTTTCACGAATTTATAAAAAATAGCTAGAGCTAGATTTTGCCAAAGTACAAAAAGAGACCCTAGTTATTTTCAAAAGATCTGTATCAGGTAAAAATTTCAGATTTTTCCAAAGACTGGAAAGGGGTTAACTGATACGCGCAACCTTGTAACTTTGCAGTGTAATTTAAAATATCAAGCCAGCGCGATTTCGCGCGAAACTTTTATGAGAACCCTAGGGTGTTGGGAAGTTCCATTCCCCAGGAATTCGGGCCATTCCGAAGCCGTTAGCTATTTTTTTGGCCGAACGGGCTTTTAAGCGCTCGATCCGGACACCGGTTCGGGATTTTTAGGCGAAAAATCCGTAAAATACTTTTTAGATCAAGAATGAACTCAGGAAGCTTAAAATAGCATTTTAAAGCACTTTTGATATTTTCTGAAGCCAGGGGGTATTTTGGTAATTTGCCACCCCGAGAGGGGTATTTTGGTAATTTTCCCAAAAAAGTTTTCCAACGGACTTTTAAGTCCAGAAATGTAAGTAAAACACCTGAAATGTTGTTTTGCAGCTGATTGCGGGGCGTAATTGTCGCTAAAGGTGAAAACTTAATTAGACAGTTTTTTCACGAATTTATAAAAAATAGCTAGAGCTAGATTTTGCCAAAGTACAAAACAGAGACCCTAGTTATTTTCAAAAGATCTGTATCAGGTAAAAATTTCAGATTTTTCCAAAGACTAGAAAGGGGTTAACTGATACGCGCAACCTTGTAACTTTGCAGTGTAATTTAAAATATCAAGACAGCGCGATTTCGTGCGAAACTTTTATGAGAACCCTAGGGTGTTGGGAAGTTCCATTCCCCAGGAATTCGGGCCATTCCGAAGTCGTTAGCTAATTTTTTGGCCGAACGGGCTTTTAAGCGCTCGATCCGGACACCGGTTCGGGATTTTTAGGCGAAAAATCCGTAAAATACTTTTTAGATCAAGAATGAACTCAGGAAGCTTAAAATAGCTTTTTAAAGCACTTTTGATATTTTCTGATGCCAGGGGGCATTTTGGTAATTTGCCACCCCGCGAGGGGTGTTTTGGTAATTTTTCCGAAAAAGTTTTTCAGTCCACCTGAAAAGTTATTTTAAAGAGTGAATTCAGGAAGCTTAAAATCCCGTTTCAAAGCACTTTTCAGATTTTATGATGCCAGGGGGCATTTTGGTAATTCGCATCCCCGATAGGGGTATTTTCGTAATTTTGCAGCGTTAAGTTTTTCAAAGGACTTCTTAGTCCAGAAATGTAAGCAAAGCACCTGAAAGGTTGTTTTGAAGCTGATTTGGGGCGTTAGGGTGATAATGAACCCCCGGGGGCATTTCGGTAATTTGCCTTTGCTAATTTTACATTATACAAAATTTCCAACAATTGGTTTAAATAAATTTTATTCTTCTTTTATTTAATTCTATGACTTGTTGAGAATGATATAATTTTTATTTTTTAGATTTCAGTATAAATATGGATGCAACTGGAGGAAATAATTTTTGTGAAGGTTCTGATCCACCTTACGTTGGTCAAGTTTTTCAAACACTGGACGAAGTTGAAGCATACTATAGAGCATATTCGAAAACGATAGGTTTCGGTATTAGAACTAAGACGACTAGAAAACGGGCGAATACAGATCAAATTTGTGCAAGACTATTTGAGTGTCATAGAGGAGCACCGCATGTACCCCCGGTTGTTCGGATCAGTGACGAAGGGACAACAAGACAAAGAAAACGGGACACATTTCCGGGTACCGGCTGCAAGGCCCATGTGTATGCAGTACACCGAAAAAATGAAAACCATTGGGTTGTGACAGGAGTGGAGTTGAGCCATAATCATCAGTTGATGACCCCTAGTAAGATTGGTCAAATTCATCAACACCGAGAAATAAGCGCGGCACACAGACAACTGATTTTTACAATGGCCGAGGCTAAAATTCCACCTTCTAAGATGATGGGGGTTTTCTCAAGCCAGGCTGGGGGGATTGACAAGTTGAGTTTCAACGAAGTAGACCTTCGAAATGAACTTCGTGCTCAGAGGAGAGAGTCTTTCGGTAAGAGTGATTCTCAAACTACACTTGATCTCTTCAGGTGCCTTCAGAGTGAGAATTCTGGATTTTTCTACAGTCTCCAACTGGATGATGAGAACCGCATTAGTACTATATTTTGGGCGGACCCCCGTTCTAGAGCTGCTTACCAAAATTTTGGGGATGTTGTGACGTTTGACACCACATACCGCACCAATAAGTACTCTATGCCTTTTGCTCCGTTCACCGGGGTGAACCACCACTATCAGTCAATCTCGTTTGGCTTTGCCCTGCTTAGGGATGAGACGGAGGAGTCATTTACGTGGTTATTTGAAACGTGGCTTCAAGCAATGTATCATATTCCTCCAAAGACCATCATCACCGACCAAGATCTGGCAATGAAAAATGCAATCGCTAAGGTCCTTCCAGATACTCACCATGGCCTGTGCACATGGCACATAAGCAACAAATATCCCGAACGGCTTCACAATGTATATGCAAACCATCCGTCATTCAAGACTGACTTTAATACATGTGTGAAGAAATCGTTGACGGTAGACGTGTTCGAGGAGAGGTGGGCCACGTTAATGGATGACTACTATTTGCACAATCGTTGTATGAGATCAAGACACAGTGGGTCGGTGCCTACACCAAGAAGTTTTTTGCAGCCGGAATGACTACGACCTCGAGAAGCGAAGCTATGAATTCATTCTTTGATGGGTACGTAGGCCAGTCTTCAAGTATAGCGGAGTTCGTACTAGAGATGCAGAAAGCCGTTGACAGGCAATTGTACCGTGAGAGAGAAGCCGACGCGGCTACAGTTTGCAAAGAAAGAGCTATACTACTTTATTCACCTTTAGAGGCTCATGCGGCTCAAGTCTATACCAAGGAAATGTTTCGACAGTTTCAAGAGGAACTACTAAAGTCGAATCAATATGGCATGACAAAGTTGCACGAGTATTCCACCAGAGATATCAAGGTTTATGCTTTGACAAATGTGACGAATTTCGCCAATCCGTGCTCTTCGTCGGCTCCGAGGAACAGACGACATTTTACCGTAGCAGTTTGTAAGGACACCGGGTTGGTTAATTGCAACTGTCAACTGTTTGAGCATAAAGGTATACTTTGTCGACACGCGTTGAGGGTTTTGAGCGCCAAGAATGCTAGTGAAATCCCTCCACAGTATATCTTGGAACGGTGGACGAAGGAAGCCAATAGAGTCCACGGTCACATTCCTTACGTGCCCAATGTTTCAGTTGATTTCGAGCAATCTGAGTCGCTGCGATATAATCACCTTTGTAACATCATGCACGGTTTATCAATGGATGCAGCGTCGACATTTGATGGGTACAGGTATCAAGTTGAAGCAGCCGCACGGGATAAGGCTAAGCATGCACAGTTTAGGATGGCATTACCAGAAACTGTGGACACTCCGACTACTCGGACGACTCCAGCCGGTAGATTCAATCGAGCCAAACAGCCAGTCATTGACGGCACTGACCTACAAGGTGAGGAGGACGACATTTTTGATCCAATTATTTCTCAAACAAAAGGGCGAAAACGAGCAATACGCATGAAGAATCCGATTGAAGAAGCAACGGGTCAAAAAAAATTACGAAAGTGTGCGTTGTGTAATAAGATGACTGATCATGACAAGAGAAACCATTATAAAGTGTTAGGTATCGAACCTGGCAGTATGGTCGAGGAGGACGATGATGAGGAAGAGTGTTAGGGTTAATGTTTCAGTTGTATAAATTGAACTTTTATAATGTTTAAATTTGTGATTTGGTTTGTGGAATCTTTAATTTGTGATTTGGTTTGTGGATTATTGATATTTTTGGTAACTCCGTTTTCGGGCACACTTTAGGCCCAATTGATAGCTTCCGAAAAAAGTTGTAATTTTTTTTGTCACTTTTTTTTCGCTCATTGCACCTCAGGCACGCTAGTTAGCCCATTTGTAAGAATTTCGGCGAAAAACGAGACACATTAATTTTTGGGTTTTCCTAGGAAGGGCCTATTCGGGCACACTTTAGGCCCCAATTGATAGCTTCCGAAAAAAGTTGTAATTTTTTTGTCACTTTTTTTTCGCTCATTGCACCTCAGGCACGCTAGTTAGCCCATTTGTAAGAATTTCGGCGAAAAACGAGACACATTAATTTTTGGGTTTTCCTAGGAAGGGCCTATTCGGGCACACTTTAGGCCCCAATTGATAGCTTCCGAAAAAAGTTGTAATTTTTTTTGTCACTTTTTTTTCGCTCATTGCACCTCAGGCACGCTAGTTAGCCCATTTGTAAGAATTTCGGCGAAAAACGAGACACATTATTTTTTGAGTTTTCCTAGGAAGGGCCTATTCGGGCACACTTTAAGGCCCAATTGATAGCTTCCGAAAAAAGTTATAATTTTTTTGTCACTTTTTTTTCTCTCATTGCACCTCATGCACGCTAGTTAGCCCATTTCTATGAATTTCGGCGAAAAGCGAGACGCGTAATTTTTTCGAATGCGTCATATGAAAGGTATATTCGCGCACATTTTAGCGCCAAATTCATAGCATGCGAAAAATTATGTACATTTCTTTTTGGTACAGTTTTTTGTAACATCACAGCAGCTAGCCACGCACGTCAGGATAATGGTAATGAAGGCGTCTAGCTTCATTCTTTTTCAGCTCCCAGGCTATCCTATACCTAAACGTCAAGGCATCCTTCCTAGTCCACGAGGAGTGTTTGAGCACTTCCGAGCGAGCAATGTAGTCCATGTACTTGAGGACGTAAATCCCGCAATCGTGACCGTTATATTGCTTTGGTCGGTCCTTTATCATCACGACCGTCCAAGGGTCCCCCTGTGGCCGTTCGCACGCTAGCGAGAGGACAGTAGTCTGCATCCAACAATAAAAACGAGAATCAAGCCTATGAAACAAGAACAATATACTATGAGCCAAGGTCAAAAAATAAAAACTAACCACTAAAGTGATGTACTCGTTGTACATCTGTGCCAGCAGCTGTCCAGGCTCGTCCTCCCTTAGGCTATCGTATATGTGAACTGTTCTGAACGCTGGATGGAGAACTAATAGGAACCAGTGGTTTGCATGATGACAAGGTATCATGATAAGGTTCGCATCAGCAGCGGGACATTGATAGTCTGCGTTCATCATGCCTAACACGTTTCGACCTGGTTTCCACTTACTCCTGCCGCCCCCTCGCCTCCATTCTGTGAATTCTCTCACCGTTAATTCCACAAAATGAGTGGGATACATGTTAAGCTTCAAATATTCAGAACGGTTAAAATGTTGCTCTCTAATCCGGAGCAGTTCTATGTAAGCGTTCATGACAAAATTTGAAAGATCTGTCTCCGGCGCCAACGTTCTGATATCCTCATGACCTAGGAATGTCGCAAGGGGAAAGTCTGCTGAATTGACAGGCTCATGCCCGAAGTAGTGCCGGTCGATCCAACCCATCTTGTCCGGCCTCAATGGCTTCGTCGCTTGTCCTTTGTCCGACCGAAAGCTTGGGCGCGAGGCCTGGATTCCTACTTGGGGAACCTGACTCTGGCACTGAGAGTCGTATGCGTCAGGAGGCAAGCGACTATACGGCTCCCAGAATTCATAGCTATGCGATGAAGACGCGTCAGGAGGCAAGCGACTAGACGGCTCCCACACCTGACTCTGGGGCTGATAGTCGTACGCGTCAGGAGGAGGGCGACTAGACGGCTCCCACACCTGACTCTGGGGCTGATAGTCGTACGCGTCAGGAGGAGGGCGACTAGACGGCTCCCCTTGGTAACCCCGGTACGCAAGACTAAAGTTTTGAACTTCAGTCTTGTACCTCTCAATGGACCTCTTGAGATTGTCAGGAGCCTGCGCGACAAACCAGTCAAACGACTCCAGCTGCTTGAACACCTCAATGCCCTGGTCAACCTAAAAAACATGCATAGAAAATATGGCTAATCATTTCAGGCATGGTCGATAAGGTGCGCAAATAAATTATCAAACAACACTAGCATGACTTACAATGGCCAATGCCCAGAACTGGTCATAGACCTCACGTGGCGCATACGATGTCTTCTTCACCTGGGAAGGGCGATTCACCCTCGTGCGCGTCACCCTGAGAAACCACTGTAAGTATTCCTCAGTACTAATGCCGTCGTGCTTCAGCGATACAAGGCTATCATACGTTTCCTGCCAGGTATTCCACTGTTGCACCTCGTCACCCAACAAAATCAAGGCATCAGCCACCTCGAAGTTCGGCCCTCGACCACCCCTGTATGGCCGCATGTCTACAGCGGGTTTTGGTATCCCTTGTGGACAGCCAGCTTGCTTCATAGCTCGATCGGGCATCTGAAACTCACATTCTTCGAAGTGAATAAGCGGCACCCGAACCAAACCTGCCAGCACGTACGACACCGGAAGTTGCCAACACCACTCATCCAACAGATGCATCACCTTGCCATATGGCTGCCACGTCACCTGGGATGCATCTAGTATCTCTAGTTCCCCCCGATAGAACTTTAGATGGTGGTGAGGGTCTACCCGTCTCCTCCTCCGGTTGGTCGTAGGCCCCCAGGCCCACACCCTAGGCCACGTCTCATCGGAATCTACCAACGGTTGTGGACGACCCATGGGTAGCCTCTCGTAAGACCAAACCTGTGAATGCAAACATTATATGGAATTAGTAATTAATCCCGAATATATTGACTAAGGATCCGACCAAGAAAATAAATGCTCATACCTGTAATAGAGTCAGGCAGGCGGCAATGGACTTGGCACCGTTTCTCGTAGCCTTATGCAGTGCTCGATATAGGTGCGCAAGGACAGCTGAACCCCACGAATACGAGTATACCTCCTCAAGATCCTCCAAGAACACCATATACTTCGGATGCACCGTGTTTTTCGAATGCGTCGGAAGTAATATAGCTCCAATAATATACAGAAGGAATGCCTTCGTATACGTCACGAAATCATGAGGAGTGTATTCATCCGGTAGCACGCCGTACTGCTCTCTCAGCCATTTAAGCTTGACGCCGTTTGTTGTAAGAGCTGCCCTTGGAATTCCCGGAAAATACTGCATAGCCATATTCGCTATGGATGCAGACGGCACGTTCAGAGTAACGGGTCTGCCGTAGAGTTGTCAAACGGGCCGGGCGGCCCGCGGGCTGGCCCGACCCGGCCCGGTTCTGGCCCGGGCTGGCCCGGCCCCGACGATGAACAGTAGCGGCCCCAGCACAGCGGGCCTGGGGCCTGGGCCTGGACCAGGCCGTCCATTGCTGCGAAAAAGCCCGGCCCGGCCCGGCCCGGAAACGGGTTTGGCCCGGCCCGAAGTCGGCCCGGGTCTGGCCCGGTCTGCGGCCCGGGTCTGGCCCAGTCTGCGGCCCGGATCTGGCCCGGTCTACGGCCCGGGTCTGGCCCGGGGCTGGCCCGGTCTGCGGCCCGGGTCTGGCCCGGTTTTGGCCCCACTTGTTTGAATTTTTTTGTTTTTCCCCCCCTTTTCCAAAATTCCACTTTTACCCCCCCAACAGCAATATAACGGCTAGTTTGGGGGGTATTTTAGTCTAACCTATATTTTTCAACTCCTTTACACTCTTACCCTCCCCAACAACTATAAACGGATAGTTTGTAGGGGTATTTTGGTCTTTTGTGAAGTTTCTAAAATCTATAAATTCACACCATTTCTCTCTAATTTTTCACACCAATCTTCTTACTCTCTCTTACCTAAACATTCTATATTTCTACAAGCTTTGCTACTATTTTCCTCTCCAATTACTACTCTTGCTAATTACTACTAGTATTTACTAATTAGTACTCTTGTTTATTAATTACTAGTCTTGCTAAATTCTTTTTAATTACTAACTCTCTAATATTTGTTACTCGTTCATTCTTTTAATTGTTATTTCTTATTACTACTCTTATACTTGTGTATTTAGTTACTCTTACAAAGTTTAGCTCGAAATATGGCTGGATTATTGAAGAAAATGAGGCGTGCATCGTCATCACGAAAAACATCATCATCATCGCAAGCACCACCACCAGCACAAGCGCCAGCGCCACGGCCATCACAAACACCAATCCAAGCACCAACACAACCATTCGTTCCTGGACGAATGAGTACAGGCTGTATGATAGATACCCAAGCCAATTGGGAGTTCAATCAAAACATTCCAGATTTTGAATACACGCCTGATGAAGACCCCCCGCATTATAGTCAAGGACGCAGCTCGGTTGGCGAAGCTACTACTCCGTGGCATAATCTCAACCCTATGCCTGGTCATGATGAAGAAGGGCCGAGCAATGCCTCCGGTAATGAGCCAGAAGTCCAAAAGGGGAAAAAAAAGAAAGCCGAGTGTTGGAATCATTTCGATGTAGTTATGGTGGACGGCATCCGAAAAGCTCGATGTAAGTACTGCGCTAAATTATTTTCGTCTGGTAGTGGTAATGGACATCTTAACAGGCATTACCCTCTGTGTGCACCTCGACAAGGCCACGTCGAACCTACCCAAACGCAGTTATCTTTTGACGGTAAGTTATTTGTTTATAATCAGCGAGAGCAAAGAGACGGTCTCGCTGAATTTGTTATTCATGATGAACAAGCCTTTTCTTTTGCCGATAATCCTAAGCACTCTAGATATATGAACACATACGTTCAACCTTTGTACAAAAAGGTTCATAGAAACACAACTAGATCCGATGCACTCCGACAGTACAATGCTGCTAAAGCACGCCTTATCGATTATTTCGATAAATTTGACGGTAAAGTTAGTCTTACTTCTGATATTTGGCAATCTCCTTATACTTTTGTTAGTTATTCTTGTGTGACCGCTCATTGGATTGATGCAGATTGGGTTATGCACAAGAGAATCATCGCTTTCGAGCACTTCCCTTATCCGCATGATGGAATGAACATTGCTATTCTTATATTAAAAGCATGCACCACATTTAAAATTAAGGATAAGATTATGAGTGTTAGTTTTGATAATGCTTCTAATAATAAAGTTGCTGTTGCAGCTTTAAAGGAGACGCTTCAACCTGTACTTAATGGTGAATTATTTCATGTTCGCTGTGTTTGTCACATTATTAATTTAATTGTTCAAGATGGTTTAGCTGCTGCAGGAGATATTCTTCTCAAAATGAGGGGTATGACAGCGTATGTTAATAGCTCGAGTCCGAGAACACAACAATTTAAAACGTTGTGTGTTCAATATAATATGCCTCGCAGGAGAGCAGTTACAGATGTGGTCCACAGGTGGAACTCTACATACCATATGCTTTTACACATTCTGGCATACCGAGAAGTCTATACGCATTTTCTACTAACCCAGTTCCCAGCCGGCTTGCCAACTCAAGAGGAATGGCAGATGGCCACATACCTAGCTGAATTTTTGGAGGTATTCTACACGTCTACCAATTTATTGTCTGGTACGTACTATCCCACCTCTCCTCTCGCTGTAATAGAAATTCTGAAGATGGCTACAATGTTAACAAAATGGAGATATATAGGACCCTTTAAGGAAATAGTAAAAGTGATGGATCAAAAATTTAATAAATATTGGAGTAACTGCCTGCTATTTTTACTGTGGCTACTTGTTTAGATCCTAGGTTAAAGTTGCATGGCGTGAACGCCTCGATACAAGAGATATCGAAATTAATGTGCTACACAGCAGAGGAGACAACCGCATTCACAGCAAAAGTGAGCAAGAGGTTTGAGGACTTGTTCAACGTCTATCGTAATTCTGCTGACGTGCGCGGGCGAGCTACATCATCATCCACTGTTGAGAGGTATTATGCGCCATACCTTCAGGGCTTTGAACATCTAGTAGCAAGACAACTACCAGGTGAAGGTACTTCTAATTCGGCAGGTTCGTATACTTTTTCCTCTTTTAATGAGATTGGTGTATATGCAAATACTGATCATTATTCTGATTTATCAAGGCAAGAACAGGTTAATTTTAATTTGTTAAATTTTTGGAAACAAAATCAAAACATGTATAAAACTTTATCCCAAATTGCACGGGATGTACTGCCAGTGCAAGCCTCCACGGTTGCTTCAGAGTCGGCATTTTCAGCCAGCGGGAGGGTTTTGGATGACAGGAGGAGTCGTCTTAACCCCGAGTCGCTCGAGCTATGTGTATGTTGGAAGGATTATCTTGATGCGAAATACCGCGAGCAAGATAAACCGATTGATGATAGGAAGAGCAGTGACTCGGATATTGAAGTACTTCTGGATGATTAGGTAATTTGTTTTTATTTTCCTCTTTTGATCCTTTTGGTTGACGTTGCAGATTTCTTGATCTTTGATTGCTGATATTTTGGATAGACATTCATTATTATTTTGATTGTTAGAATTTTAAGAATAAATTTTTTCACAAAATATACTTTTTTTTCCATATATATAAAATAAATTTTTACAAGCAAGATATATATTTTTTCGTATATATAAAAAAATAGGTAACTTCGCCTGTTTGTTTACAAGCAGCCGGTCCCAAGCCCGGATAAAAGGAGGAGGGCCTATGAATACATTTATTATTTTTCTATATAAATTGTTATGTGTTAAGATTTTATTAATAAAGCTCACCAAGAAGAGTATGAAAATGTTTAACATATAATAAAAAATATAATGGCTAACAAATAAATATGTATATACATACATACATATATATGTATATTACTTATAATGAAATAAAAGGATAAAGATTAGGTTCGTTAAATTGTGAATATTGCCTAGAGATGAAATTTAAAATTGAATAACAAGAAAAAAAAAAAAAAGGGCCCGGGCCCGGCCCAAGCCCGGCCCTAGCTATTGGGCCTAGGGCCTGGGCCTAGGTTTGCCTTCGGCAGGCCCGGCCCGGTTGGCAGCCCCACTGGCCCGGCCCCGGCCCGGCCCCACAGCAGGCCCGACGGGCTTGGGCTGGGCCGGCCCAAGCCCGGCCCTTTGACATCTCTAGCCCGGCCCTTTAACAGTCATTTCACCAAACGGAAGTGAAATGAGTTCGTCTCGCTCCTCCATCGTTCAACTAGAGCGGATATAAGGCAATCGTCGTGTCGAGACCATTTCCCGCAATCGGTGAACAGGGTTAAATTTTGACGGTGTAATAGCTGTATTTGTTCCTTGTTTAGTACCCACTCTTCAAGGTGCCTTGTGCTTTGAATTGTTTCCAAAACACCCCTATCGACACCGTCAAATACGTGCCTCGCGACGTGGTCATCGTCATCGTATAGGATTGATGTATCACGAGGTCCAGGGCTGAAATTCATACCTCTAAGAACAAAATATAATTATAAACCAACTTAGCGTCCATAATATTTACATTCCAAAACTATAACTGGATCTTTAACCTAGCTTACCAACACATTAGCAATAGTCATTATTTCAATGTATTAAAACAAATCCTCACTTCCCACCACTCCGAACGCTTAATTACGCTAGTTCCCACTGAATTTAGCGCCAACGTGGTTATATAGCAATATACCCCCCGATGGCCCCTACACCCCCAACACCTCAAAACCGCTTTAAAGTCAAGTTTTTAAATGTATTACGTCAATTATATACCAAATATATCAGGAAAAATTTTAAAGGGGGAAAGTTACCAAAATACCCGCTACTTATGCAAAATACCCCCTGGCAGTCATCGCCGGTGCGTCACAAGGTTCAGAACATCCGGAACAAAATAAGTTTTCGGGTGTCTCACACCCTTTCCTGAACTAAAAGTTATTTTAAGGTATGAATTTTAAGCTGGATCCTTCCTAGCAAAATAGCCCCCGATGAGCGGCAAATTACCGAAATGCCCCTGGGGGTTCACTATCACCCCAACACCCCCGAACCAGCTTCAAAACAACATTTCAGGTGGTTTACTTACATTTCTGGACTAAAAAGTCGTTTGGAAAACTTGGCGCGGGAAAATTAGCAAAACACCCCTCGCGGGGTGGCAAATTACCAAAATGCCCCTGGCATCAGAAAAAATATCAAAGGTGCCTTAAAATGCTATTTTACGCTTCCTGAGTTAATTCTTGATCTAAAAAGTATTTTACGGATCTTTCGCGCAAAAATCGCGAACCGGTGTCCGGATCGAGCGCTTAAAGGCCCGTTCGGCCAAAAAAATAGCTAACGGCTTCGGAATGGCGCGAATTCCTGGGGAATGGAACTTCCCAACATCCTAGGGTTCTCATAAAAGTTTTGCACGAAATCGCGCTAGCTTGGTATTTTAAATTAGACTGCGAAGTTACACGGTTCCCCATATCAGCTAGCCCCTTTACAGTCTTTGGAAAAATCTGAAATTTTTACCTGATACAGATCTTTTGAAAATACCTAGGGTCTCTGTTTTGCACTTTGGCAAAATCACGCTCTAGCTATTTTTTATAAATTCGTGAAAAAACTGTCTAATTAAGTTTTCACCCCTAGCGCCAATTACGCCCCCGAAAAGTAAAATTACCAAAACACCCCTCGCGGGGTGGCAAATTACCAAAATGCCCCCTGGCATGAGAAAATATCAAAAGTGCTTTAAAAAGCTATTTTAAGCTTCCTGAGTTCATTCTTGATCTAAAAAGTATTTTACGGATTTTTCGCCTAAAAATCCGAACCGGTGTCCGGATCGAGCGCTTAAAAGCCCGTTCGGCCAAAAAATAGCTAACGGCTTCGGAATGGCCCGAATTCCGGGGGAATGGAACTTCCCAACACCCTAGGGTTCTCATAAAAGTTTCGCGCGAAATCGCGCTGGCTTGATATTTTAAATTACACTGCAGAATTACAAGGTTCCCCGTATCAGTTAACCCCTTTCCAGTCTTTGGAAAAATCTGAAATTTTTACCTGAGACAGATCCTTTAAGAATAACTAGGGTCTCTTTTTTGTACTTTGGCAAAATCTAGCTCTAGCTATTTTTTATAAATTCGTGAAAAACTGTCTAATTAAGTTTTCACCTTTAGCGACAATTACGTTTCGTATTCACATTAAACACACATAGTGTTACACCCTAGGAATACACATAGTGTTGAAAATTATTTCCTCCAGTTGTGTTACAACGTTCAGTTACCAAAATACCCTCGCTGAGCGACAAATTATCGAAATGCCCCCGGGGATTCATTATCACCCCTACGCGCGCCAAATCAGCTTCAAAACAACATTTCAGTTTTGTAATTACATTTCTGGACTAAAAAGTCCGTCGAAAAACTTAGCACTGTAAAATTACCGAAATACCCCTCTCGGGGCGGCGAATTACCGAAATGCCCCTGGCATCGAAAAATATCAAAAGTGCTTCGAAATGCTATTTTAGGCTCCCTGAATTCATTCTTGACCTAAAAAGTATTTTACGGAGGTTTCGCCCAAAAATCCCGAACCGGTGTCCGGATCAAGCGCTTAAAGGGCCGTTCGGCCAAAAAAATAGGTAACGGCTTCGGAATGGCCCGAATTCCTGGGGAATGGAACTTCCCAACATCCTAGGGTTCTCATAAAATTTTCGCGCGAAATCGCGCTAGCTTGATATTTTAAAATACACTGCAGAATTACAAGGTTCCCCGTATCAGTTAACCCCTTTCCAGTCTTTGGAAAAATCTGAAATTTTTACCTGAGACAGATCCTTTAAGAATAACTAGGGTCTCTTTTTTGCATTTTGGCAAAATCTAGCTCTAGCTATTTTTTATAAATTCGTGAAAAACTGTCTATATTTGGCGCCCTAAAAAATCGCTATTTTGGAATCTATAAATGTAATACGCTGATTTGTATAAACCTAACATTGAATTATAAGGAAATTCAAAATACTTACTTGTTGTGACTTGATGTATTTAAAGAAAAATCTACCGATCTTCTAGCGGTTATAAATTTTTTTGGTTTGTATTGTTGTGGAGATTATGTAGGTGAGATATGAAGTACGAAGGAAGTTGGTAAAGATGATAGAGTGCAGAAGAAGGGTTCGGGGGAGGGGATTATAAAGAGAGAAAAGTGAGGAAGAGAGAAGAAAAAAGACAGAAAAAAAACCCGTGATTGAGCGGTCAAAGGCTGCGGCAAAAAAAAAAATTTGGCAGAAGGACACCACGGGGGGCATCATGGGGGGAGGGAAGGACGCCACGTGGCATCACAATAAGGAGGGGAAGGACACCAGGTGGGGCATCACCGGGGGCGCCACGTGGCAGGGCCATCGCCCCCAACCGCGGGTTGTTTATGCGGTTGGGCCACGTGGCAAGGGGTATAAGCGGTTGGGGGGCCGCCACGTGGCAGGGCCATCGCCCCAACCGCGGGTTGTATACGCGGTTGGGCCACGTGGCATGGGTGGGGGACGCCACGTGGCAGGGGCCATCGCCCCAACCGCGTATACAACCCGCGGTTGGGCCACGTGGCAAGGGTGGGGGACGCCACGTGGCAAGGGCCATGGGGTTGGGCCACGTGGCAGGGGTGGGGGACGCCACGTGGCAGGGGCATATTAATGCCAACCGCTGCTTCTTCATGCGGTTGGTGTCCTTTTTCTCCTTTTCGCCATTTTCTCATGCCTTTTTTGCCATTAATGCAGTGTCCGTACGACTTTTTCCAACCGCTGCTATTACCCGCGGTTCGGTGGAAAAATTGTTATTTCTCCACCGGTGGGTGTGGATCGGCCCCCTATATATATATATATATATATATATATATATGGGGGAAGTTATAGGGAAAAAAGGAAAGAAACAACTTTTTGTAACTTTTATTGCTCTCTTTTTGTTTATTGCGTGGGTTCGGAGCCCCTGCTTTTGGTGAAGAAAATAGCCGAGTGAACCGTATACTTTAATGCTAGAACCGTATACTTTAATGCTGCTTAGCAAGTGAAGTTCGGTTGGTGTGCAATGGATGTTGTGAGTTTGACAGTTTAGAGTGGTTGTGTTTTGAGGACATTAGATGTAAAAAGAAATGTTAGAAGGAAAAAATAAGAAAAGAAAAGGAAAGAAACAAATAAAAAATACTCAAAACAAAAAACCCTCAATCAAACACTTACCTCTTTCTGTAAAATATAAAAATAAAATAGGTTTTGATTTTATTTTTTTAATTACAAAAAAAAAAACCAAAATGGTTTCAAACATACCCACAAATATAAGAGTTATATTTTTAACATGAATGTCAAGCTAAAATAGAGCAATTAAATTGGGAGAGAGGAAGTATTGTGGAACAATAACACTACAAGGTATAAGCCTTTAGCGACGGGAAAATCCGTCGCAAACACTTTTAGCGATGGAACTACCGTCACTAAAAGCCCCTCGTATAATAGTCCATAACTAAAAGTTTCGCGACGGAATTTTAAAATCTGTCGTCTAATATAAAACTTTTTGCGACGGATTTTTTAATAAATTAACAATGGAATTTCCGTCACTAATTCTATTTTACGTATTTTAATTTATTTTCTTTTTTGTGAAATTAGCGACGCAATATAATTTTTAGCGACGGAATAAATGAGATTTTTAATGACGGAATATTCTGTCACCAAAAATCTTAGAATTAAGTACACTTTTAGCGACAAAATTAATCCGTCGCTAAAAGTCAAAAAATAAATTTCTAATGCTCAAACCTTTAATAAAAAAATTCAATCCTCAACAACAACGCACAATCCCCAAGACACAAACAACTATATATAATCAACTTTAAACAATGTTTATTATAAAAATAATTCATAATGTACAAGGCGGGAACCGGATACAACCGATTAAGGGAGGGGAGAAGATCGAGTACAAGTCGGCCGGGGGGGGGAGGGGACAAGCTAGGACCGGTTGGGGGGGACAAGCTGGGACCAGGCACGAGAAGGAGCTCATCAGGGGTTGTCGAGTCCCGGATCTGGATCCGGCTCGGCATGTCCAGCAAGGGTGCCATGTTAATCCTGCTCCCTGATCATCCTCAACACCACCGTAGCAATGCGCTGGATCTCTTCTCGTCCAACGGATGCGAGGAGCCGGTGTCTGTGGAGGGGCAGTGGGGGATGAGGACGCTCCTATCACGTGCAGTCGTGCTAGGCAGGCCGCGTATGCGGCCTTTCGGCCGATTGACGACCTCCGGTGTATCCAGCCATCGCTTCAACGCCCCAGTACTCGCACCTGTACTAGTGGACGCTGATGGCTGTCCAAACTGCTGCTCAGACGGCCTGCAAAAACAGTGATTTAAAGATATGTTAGGGCATTAATTAACGCAACAGACATTGAGGATAGAAAGATAAAAAAATTAACAACTTAAACAAATTGACTCACATCGATCCGCCGGGCAATATCTGAAATATAGTCGCCCGCCCGGTGCGCCTCGTCCTTGTCCTTCTTCCGCACGTGCGTCTGATTATACGTCAGAGCTACAACCTCATCCTCCTCCAGATCCGGGTGCTCGACCGCATTCATGTGTCGGACGATGTCGTGTGGCACCGACCCCCCTCGTGTGCGTCGGATCTCTGTTCTGTCTGTTCTGGGCCCCGCTCTACTCTTTGCGTCCCAACCTGGATCCGCAGCCCACCGATCTATCTCTCCCCCATACAGTCAAAGATATCCAATGTGGGGGATATCTCTTCATCTCCGTCATTGGGGCACCCTCGGGCAGCATCTTCTTCGCCCGGTCCCGTGCATCGTGGAGCCATCGGCGGTAATTCTTGCCGATGTAAGCAAAGAAGGCCTGCTGCCCCAGTGCCTGCTGATCAGGCGAGAAACGTGAACCCCTCCTGTAAGGCATTCAATAACACAAATTAATTTAAATACAAACTCTAATTAAACAAATACTATCGCAGAAAAAAATACTTCACCGTACCAGCCACTCCTCCCATAGGGACTCCCTCGCAGCGGCATCCCAGTCCTTCCAGTACAGGCGTGGCTCGAAAAATCGGCCCTTCACAAGAACGCCGATCTTCGTCCTCGCCTGATTCTCCAGGATCCTGCCAAAGAAGTAAATAAATAAATTAATACAGTTCAAATATAAATTAACACCCAAAATTTAAATATAAGGCATGAGGTGATTTTTTTTACTTACAGGCCCTCTTGGGTGAGCGTAACTCTCTGTTTACGCTGGGGGTCGATGCGTACCCCGCGTGTCGGGCCACGGCCTCGTCGAGATCCTACAAAACACAGACATTAATACAGTTCAAATATACTTTAAATATAAGGCTAGCGAAAATGTACTAAACACCGTTATCAACTATACCTGAGGTAGAACCCACAAAAGAAGGAGAATCAACGCGCGTGTGGGATGAATCTGCGTCGGGCTGGGGCGACTGCTGGGGCTGGAGCTTGGGCCCCGTCTGCTGTACGCGATCACTCTGTGCCTCGTCATCAGTGGGCAATGACGAGGTGGGAGGAAGCAGCTCGGCGTCCACCCCGGCCACGAATAGCCCGTATCCTATCCATATCTGACTTCGTATAGATAAATTAAAAGACATTAACACATTAAAAATAATAATTTGGCAGAAATCATCATCGGCACTATATATATGAACGGAGGTGCAAAAACACATCAATATGAACCAAGTTCTAAAATGTTACTACATTTTTCCGTGATGTTACAACATTACAACTCAATCATTTTCAGTTTGGGAATCATCATCATCTTCATCACTAGACTCGTCGTCCTCTTCATCTTCTAATTCATCCTCTTCATCGGTAGACTCAGTCACATCATCTCCAACACTTTCCACGTCTTCCGCGTCATCATCTACGACTTCTTCTCCTACATGAAGTGTTGTTGGAAGAGGAAGATCGTCCTCCTCGTTGTTGACCTCAACAGGTAACAAGACAGGTGGTTGGTCGGCTTGAAAGGAGTCTAGCATGTCATGGGCAATTTCTTGGACTTGATAACTGTATACCAATGAGATTTGGGATTGGCGACGTCCTCCGCGTAAAAGACTTGTACAGCTTGACTAGCAAACACAAAGGGCTCGTCTGATGCAAGTCTTGACTTGACATTGACATCTACAATCCCTTGAGAGCTAACACGGATTCCTCTACTGCATGTGACATCGAACCACGTACACTTGAACATTACCAGGCGGTTTTGGGAACCCAGATATGTTAGCTCAACAATCTCATCTAGCTCTCCGTAAAAGTCCATGCAATTCTCTGCATAACAGTCGCCGTTGACCAAGACTCCACTGTTTTGGGTTTGTTTTGTTCGGTCATCATCTTTTACGTTAAACCTAAACCCGTTGATGATATAGCCTCCATAACAGGATGCTTGTTTGTTAGGGCCTTGAGCTAGTAATTTCAAGCAGGAGGCCACTGGTCTATCCATTGACTGAACCTATTGTAGATGACGGTAAAAATTAAGGATAAATCAGTATACTAATTGGCCACAGAACTGTATATAACACATAATATAATTTCGTTAAAGACTTACACGCCTTTTGAACCACTGTACAAATTGTGATTTCTGATGAGATTCAAGTCCAGCGGGATCAGTGATTAAAGATTCCGCATCGAACTCACTGCAAACCAATATAGTTGACTCGCTTATCACACACTTTCAATTATGTACAGCAATGTAAGTGAATTAAGACATTAACTTACTCAACGAATGCCGAAACTTCATCGCAATTTAGAAGGGCATATATTGTTGCAGCACTGTACTCTTCATCCGTTAGCCATCGAGTATACGTTCGGCCGAACAGACTACCTGACTGCTTGAATATTGACAATTGCCCTTTCAAATTTGTGCTTGATCCGGGGTCATTTCGGCCTAGTTGATTTAACCTTGTATCAACATCAGGCCCGAAATATTGACTACAAAAGTTTACAAGTTCTTCCATTACGTAAGCCTCCGCAATTGAGCCATCAACCCGAGCCTTATTGTGGACTTTTTTTTTAAATGGAACATGAACCTAGAAGTTTAGCGAATCGAGTTAGGTGGAATATCAATGATAACAGGTGTCGCATTAAGTGTAAACGAACAACTGTAACAATTTAAAGATTACCTCTCGAAGGGATACATCCACCGATATTGCACGGGTCCACCCATCTTAGCTTCATATGCCACTAATCAGAGTTTAGTTAGGTTTTAGGGTTTAGGATTTATTTAATCTAATCACGGGTTACTAAGATATGAGTAATTTGAGCTAATTAGGGTTTAATTTGAGCTGATTAGTGTTAATTAGGACTAATTTAGGATAATTACAGCTAATTTGATTTCCATTGGTTCCTTAGGGTTAATTAAAACTAATTAGGCTTGTTAGAACTAATTAGGATTAATTGGGTTCATTAGGGTTAATCGGGACTAATTAGGGCTAATTATAGCCAGTGCTAGAGCCACGATGAGATTTCAGGGGATGCTAAAATGTCGCGTTAACCTAATTAACCTAAATTCAATGCACAATCAACAATCTCAATTTCGACACCTCATATAGGGTGTCGGTATGGTGTCCGATACGTGTCTGACACCTCCCGACACGTGACCAACACCTCTGGACACGCGTCTGACACCTACTGACATGCATTCGACACCTCTGGACACGTGTCTGACACCTCGCGTTAACCTAATTTAATGCACAATCAACAATCTCAATTCTGACACCTCATATAGGGTGTCAATATGGTGTCCGATACGTGTCTGACACCTCTGAACACGTGTTCGACACCTACCGACATATATCCGACAGCTACCGACACTTGTCCAACACCTCTGGACCCAACAACATTCATTGGTTTATTTTTCAAATGCCGAACACTGTCGATTGAACGCGGTGTCCGTGTCCGTGCTAACTAACATGTATCTCAATCTAATTGGGTTCCATCCTCCGTCAATAATCTCAATTCTCAAATGCTCAATGCAATAAAAATTAATAAAAATCACACATTTAATCCAAGTGGGTCCCATCCTCCGTCAGCAATCTCAATTCTCAAATGTTAAATACACAGTCAACAATCTCAATTCTCAATTCTTAAATGCTCAATGCACAGTTAACTTAATATAGAGAAGTCTAACAATTAGAACTAAATCACAGATATCTCATATAGCTATTGCATTACTGCAAAATGGGAAATGTAATCTAAGAAAATGCATAGTTCAAATTCTACCCTTTCCCTTTCTGTAGATTACATGGTGGGGGACCACATGAACACTGACTCTAAAGGAAACCCTAACTTTGTATTATCAGATCGCATTCATGGCAAGAATGTAGTGCAAAATACCCTAAAATATGGTTGTTGGGGGAGGGGCACCCTAACTAGCAAAAGAAGAAAAAAAACACAGATCTATAGTCACTAACCCGTCTCTAACCCAAGACAGCCCGACAAACCCAGATGGCAAACCAACAAATTCCGACAAGCGTATCAAGCTCACTCAAAGCCACCATAACAAATAGCAAGAAGCCAGAGCAATCAGGACCCGACAGCTTTGCCATTACAATATAAAAATTGTTAAATAAAGTAAACTCTTAATTAGGCAGCGGATGGCATTCTATGACAAACTGAAGGAAGAAAAATTAGGCAGCGGATTCG